>CAWUFW010019590.1:0-131313 GCA_963921515.1 Calotriton arnoldi
GGTGATTCGACAAGCGGGGCTGAGAAAAAGGGGGTCCCAAAACGTGTTTTCCCCATGTTAATTTCCATAGGAATCTTTAGACAAAGCTACAGCCCGAACTGCTGAACGGAATTACACCAAATTTGTCAAAAAGGTAGCCCTTGGTTCAGAAAGAGTCCTTTTTGTTAAATGGTGAAAATACGTTCAGTAGTTCCTGAGAAATTAAAAAAGAAAAAGTTTCGCTATCTGGGCGGAGCCTAACCACACAAGCACAAGCCTGCCTCTGATTGGCTGCCAACACTTCAAACCAGGAAGTGTTGGCAGCCATCTTGTGCCTCGGACGGAGAGAGAAATAAAAAGGTAACAAAAGATCAAAAAAACAAGAAAAGCGGGCAGGGTGAAAACACCCTGATCCCCCAGGCCTAAAAAAAGCATTTTTTTAAATTTTCGGGCGGGGTCGTGCCGGGTGCGCAAATCCGTCCGAAAATGTAAAAAAACGAAGCGCAGTCTCCCGCGTTTCATTTACAAAGCCCCCGGGTGAGCCAAGTCCCGGGGGCAATTTATTTATGTAGCGGGGGCCCGCGGGGGCCCCCGCAGCCCCGGGGACCGCCACCTCCCCGGGGCTTGATAATGGGAACTCAATCTCAGAGTCGAGTCCTCGATGCTGCGCTGCTGACAGTGTCTGCGCAATAATTAAAACCCCGTATAGAAGGTAACGCTTTCTTTACAGGGGATATTTAAGTGTGTCTGCAGCAGATTCGCATGGGGGGGAGTGGCCGTGGTGATTATTGTATTTTTGTGTCTTATCTTCCATGCTGCTGCCACCCCAGGACTGCCCTGCTCACCCACTGCAGCTCTGAAGAGAGTAATGCGTTAGCCGTTAAGATGCCAGCACACGTTGGCTCCAAAAGGTGCCTCCGCTCGTCTGTCGTGGCCAGCCCACCTGGCATTGTCCCGCTGACAGGTGGACAAGCCCAGGCGGGCACAGTGTTTTTAATAAGCACACCACAGACCGAATGAGCGAAAGATTCACAAAGATACAAAACGGGTGGCGTGGTGATAGGGTGTTGTAAATAGGAGAGGGGGAGGGAGAAGGCGACAGGGAGAGATAGTTTTGCTCAGGTGCCTTCCAGCTGCCAGTCACCGGTGATGCCGCGTGGCACCGGGCCCGATGGGTGTAACGTGGCCATGTGTGTGTAGACGCCGGTTCACCTCCCTGGCCGGGGTGCCGGGGGCGAGCCCTGCAGTCGGGAGCGTTGGCCGCCACCCTGGTGGGTGTGTCCGCGAGTGAGTGTAATCTGCGGTCAAGAATGTCAGAATTCAAGGGTCCAGCCATGTCAAATTTATGGCCCTTTCCAGGCCCTAAATTGCACACGAATCCGGGAGCCCACATTTCTGCGCTGCAGCAGAGCACTACTTATCGAATAGGCAAATCCTCCTTTTTTAAGGTAATTTTCCCTAGAAATGCGACATAGAACATTTATAATGAGCCCTTATTCGTTTTTCAATTGAGTTTCTATTAACTTTTTTTTTCAACTTTGGTAGACACGCACACACCGCTCCCACAGCCACCCCTCTTCTTTTGCTCCCTCTAGCACTTGCACATGGGTGCAAGGCAGTTTGCTTTGCTGTTCTTGTTCGTTTACTCCTATTTTGTTTTGTAAGCATGAAAGCATTTGTAATCTTTTGTTTTTGTTGCAGGTGGTGTGTGATAGCCACGGCTTTAGGCAACTTGGCCTCAGGCCTCTCTGATGGCTGGCTCCACGAAACCAAGATGAATGCATTTCCAACAGACTGAAACCACTGGCAGTAGGTACTGCCTCTTAATAATATGCTATTCTGAACCAGTGCCTGTTTTGTCTTTGATGTTATCTATCATCTTATGTTGCGAAACACACTGCTTTCCCCTTGAGATGTTTTGTCTGCTTTCGACACCTGAATAATCTATAAATACAAGTACAGTTATCAGTTAGATTACAGGATGATTTCTAATTTATCTGTTTTTAGTGTCAGGGTATGCTCTTGCTGTTTTTTTGACTCTGAGTGTAAAGTATGTTTTAATACAATCGGCGGTTTAAATGAAAGTGGTAAATGAAGTGCTATTTTGTATGCTTTTTTAAAAATTAAAATGATGTGCATATTTTTTATAGATGTGTTGGAGCTAGAATGCATTGTACACGCGCACACATACACACAAAGCATTGTAGATGTGACGCAAATTATTGTAGATGTGACGTATACAATACTGCTAATGTTTCCTTCCTACTCCATACCGCTCAGTGAAAGTTTGAAACCCTGTTATTTCATGTTCGACCATGTGCAGATATAATCCTGGTGTATTTTAACATAAACCTTGCTTCTGGTGTTTTCACACTTGCAGCCCTCCCTGCCTGTAACATAAAAAGGTTTCATGTTTGTGGCTTAGTTTCACGTGACCTCAAATGCAGGTCAGATCCAAGTGCTGGTGCTTTTCGGGGTGTGCCAAGGTTGAATGAATAGTTTCTGTAGGAGAGGTGTTGGTGTCATCTGGTTGATGTCTTTTCACAAAACTGCTATAGGGCTTGATCCACTGCCAATGAATACCAGCAGAAATGCCATTATTTCTGTTCCACGTGCACCCCCTCCCCTGCATGCACTGGAACAGGTGTTTGGGGGCACTTTTCCCTGTGTAACCCACCCCCCTCCATTGTCCTTTCTAAGCTCCCTTTACAAACAGCTACATCTAATCTCATCTCCTCCCTGTTTGCAGCCCTTCAGCCACCTGCCAGAGGCCCTCCAACAGGTTCTAGGAGCAGGTGGACTCTGGGGTGGGAGGGGCCAAGGCCTGCCGGAAGTGACAGTGTGAGATAGCAGTGCGATGGTTGAGATGTGCAAGTGTGATGACGGAGAAGCAACTGGCTGGTGAGAGCGAGACACATAGCGGGAGATTGTCAGGCAAGAGACACACTGTGATTTGTAGGAGACTAAATGAGGTTAGAGGCAGCATAATGGTAGGGGGAGAGAAAGTTGCTTGCGTGAGATGCCCACGGTGAAGCCATGAGGAGGAGGCCTGGACAGACTTGTGGGTGAGGGAACAGCACAGCGAGACACAGAATAAAGGAGACTGAAGCACAGGGTCTGTGACACTAGAGTCAGCCTGACAGAAGGTGCCTGAGGTCAGAGAGCGGCTGGAGCAAGAGAGGCAGAGGGGGAAGAACTGGAGGATCTCAGAATTGAACATGAGAAAGAGAGAAATGTTGAGGGGATGAAAGAACTTGCAGACAGATTTAGACCAAGAGAAGTGAAGTGCAACATAGATGGCACAGGGTACTTTGAGATGGGTACCGTCCGTGAAGGACATATGGTGAGGGATGTTCAGATGGAAATAGTTTGGCACAGAATGATGCAGTTAAAAGTGGGGACCCAGGCTAGGAAGGTGTGGCGTGGAGCGGGAGGGGCAGGAGTGTTGTGAGGTAAGGGAGAAAAAGCATGGACAGGGAGATAGAATAAAGACTGACTCCCAGGGTCACCAGGAAGGAGAGCCAGTTCGAGGGGAAGAGTAACATCTGAAACGAAACGGAGATAGGGAGACATAGGGAGCACTCAATTGATGATGCATAAGGAGAAACAGTGGATGATAAATATGGAGAGAGATGAGGACATTAAAGACCAGCTACTACACCAATGTGGAGTAAGTGTTCTAGGCTTTTGTGTCAGTTATTTTTATTTTATGTAGCAAACGTCATACAATTCTCACATAAGCTCAGAAGGAGAAGAAACATTCCTTGAATAAAATGTATACATCTCTGCTGGTGAACAAACTCCATGTTCTAGTTCCGTGGATGACAGATGTGGGTGCAGTTTGTGCCTAGTAAATTTGCACTTGCCTGCAGCTGTGGTGATCCTCTGCAGTGTCGAGCTTCAGCTCGGGTATTCCAAGATTGCAAATCTTTAATTCTGTGGGCAAAGATGAACCTTATTAATTAATTTAAGAGGAAACTCCACTGCTGCTGTGATTGTGCGATCACTTTTGTTATTCCCACCTTATCCTCGTTTTGATGGTTGCTGTTTGATGGTAGCTATGGGATGATGATGGGATTGAGTTGGGGATGGTAGTGAGGGTCGGTGCCATGGGGATGGGCTAGTGCATGGGTACTCACAAACTTTTTGTGGGGGGCCAAAATTATAGTTTGGTTTGTGGCCAAGGGCCGCACCGGTAGGGGTGGGGTCATTGGGGGGGCTACAGTAAAAAAAATCAAACCTGTTTCAAAACATGCGACAATGCGACAATGCTGTATTTCAAAAGCAGATGTAACTACAAAGAGCACATTTTGATAATACATTTTTATTAGCAGACAATAGCAATCTTAAGAGGCATTGCATAGCTCCATACACACTTTGACACCAATTCCATCACAGTCTCTCTCTGTCAGTCAGTCAGTCTCTCTCTCTCTCTCTCAGTCAGTCACTCTCTCTCTCTGTCAGTCAGTCTCTCTCTCTATGTCAGTCTCTCTCTCTCAGTCAGTCTCTCTCTCTCTCTCTTAGTCAGTCTCTCTCTCTCTGTCAGTCAGTCTCTCTCTGTCAGTCAGTCTCTCTCTCTCTCAGGCAGTCTCTCTCAGTCAGTCATTCTCTCTCTCTCTGTCAGTCAGTCAGTCTCTCAGTCAGTCAGTCTCTCTCTCTGTCAGTCAGTCTCTCAGTCACTCTCTCTCTGTCAGTCAGTCTCTCAGTCAGTCAGTCTCTCTCTGTCAGTCAGTCTCAGTCAGTCAGTCTCTCTCTCAGTCAGTCTGTCAGTCTCTCTCTCTGTCAGTCTCTATCTCTGTCGGTCTCTCTTTCTCAGTCAGTCTCTCTCTCTCTGTCAGTCAGTCTCTCTGTCAGTCAGTCTCTCTCTCTCTGTCAGTCAGTCTCTCTCTCTCTCTGTCTCTCTCTCTCAGTCAGTCTCTCTCTCTGTCTCTCTCCCTCTCAGTCTCTCACTCTCTCAGTCTCTCTCTCTGTCAGTCAGTCTCTCTCTCAGTCAGTCTCTCTCTCTCAGTCAGTCTCTTTCTGTCAGTCAGTCTCTCTCTCAGTCAGTCTCTCTCTCTCAGTCAGCCTCTCTCTGTCAGTCAGTCTCTCTCTGTCAGTCTCTCTCTCTCTCAGTCAGTCTCTCTCAGTCAGTCAGTCTCTCAGTCAGTCTCTCTCCATCAGTCAGTCTCAACCAGTCAGTCTCTCTCTGTCAGTCTCAGTCAGTCTCTCTCTCTCAGTCAGTCTCTCAGTCAGTCAGTCTCGCTCTCAGTCAGTCAGTCTCTCTCATTCAGTCAGTCTCTCTCTCTCAGTCAGTCTCTCTCTGTCAGTCAGTCTCTCTCTCTGTCAGTCTCTCTCTGCACTCTCTCTCCACTCTCTCTCTCCAATCTCTCTCCACTGTCTCATTCTCTCTCCACAGTCTCACTCTCTCTCCACTCTCTCTCGCTCCACACACTCTCTCTCCACACTCTCTCTCTCTCGCCACACTCTCTCTCTCTCCACACTCTCTCTCTCTCCACACTATCTCTCCACACTCTCTCTCTCCACACTCTCTCTCTCTCTCCCTCCCCCTCTCTCACCCCCTCTCTCTCCCTCCCTCACTTTTTCTGAGGGGGGCCATGGGTACATTACCTGCAAGGTCCGCGGGCTGCCAAGGAAGGCCTGCCGGGCCGCTGGGGGCCCGCGGGCCGCACTATGAGTACCATGGGGCTAGTGGATGGTGGCGTGTTGGAGATGGAAGGGATAGTGACGGGGATTGTGAGCATGGGCACTGGTTGGGTTGGGCCCTAGAATGGTATTGTGGTGATACTGATGATTGAGGGTGGGTGCAGTTGGTGGCTTGTATGGTGGTGGTATTGAATTTTGAGATGATTGCAGGTAGTGTTAAGGCTGAGATAGTAGCAAAGTGTTTGTGAGAGTTGATCGCTTGGTGGGTTGGGGTAGAGATGATAGCATGGATAATTCAGGGTGGGAGCTGAGTTTAAAGCACGGATGAAGCTGGTGGAGAATGGAATTTGCATCTTGGATGGTGTAGAACTGAGTTTGCAGGATGGTGGTTGGGTTGGTGAATGTGGCGCTGATGGGAGGGATGTGGGGTTGGTACCTGGATTATGGCAAGATATTGGTGATGGTTGGTGGCCGGGTGAGGATGATAGAGGGGTAGGGTGGTGAGTCTGGAGATCGTGGCGACTGGGAGTGGTTGTTTGAATGGTTGTCGGGTAGGAAAATTGTGTTGGCAGTACGTGTGGAGAAACGTGGGTGGGTTATAGTGTTTTTTTCTGGGTATTCTGTCTTGGAGTTCCACTTCCCTCATTGTGTGCCAGTGTCAAGGTACTTATTCACTCCTGCAATTAACCAGGTAGTACCCATGCACTCCAGCAATCCCCCTGTCACTATCCATGCACTCCTCCAATCACCCAGCCAGCACCATGTACTTATGCAATGACCCAGGCACTAACACACGCACTGCTACAATCCCCTGTGCACTAAACATGCAGACCTCTAACCACCTACACACTACTGATTCACTCCTCCAATTAACCAGGTAGTACCCATGCACTCCAGCAATCCCTCTGTCACTACCCTTGCACTCCTCCAATCACCCATCCAGCATCATGTACTTATCCAATCACTCCGCCAAAACCCAAGCAGTTATAAAATCACCATGCACTGTCCTTGCAGCACTCTAATCATCCAGTCACTACCCATGTACTCATGCAATGACCGAGGCACTAACACATGCATGGCTACAATCCACTGAGCACTACTCATGCAGCCCAGGCATCTCCTTGTCACTACTCATGCACTCCTCCAATCACCCAGCCAACACCATGTACTTATCCAATCACTCTGTCAAAACCCAAGCACTTATAAATTCACCATGCACTCTCCTTGCAGTACTCTAATCATCCAGTCAGTACCCATGTACTCATTCAATGACCCAGGCACTAACACATGCAGTGGTACAATAACCTGTGTACTGCCCATGCAGTCTTCCAATCACCAAGCCAGCACCATGTACTTATCCAATCACTCCGCCAAAACCCAAGCACTTATAAATTCACCATGCACTCTCCTTGCAGTACTCTCTTCATCCAGTCAGTACCATGTACTTATGCAATGACCCAGGCACTAACACATGCACTGCTACAATCCCCTGTGCACTACCCATGCAGACCTCTAAAAACCTACACAGTACTGATTCACTCCTGCAATTACCCAGGGAGTACCCATGCACTCCAGCAATCCCCCTGTCACTACCCATGCACTCCTCCAATCACCCATCCAGCATCATGTACTTATCCAATCACTCCGCCAAAACCCAAGCACTTATAAAATCACCATGCTCTCTCCTTGTAGCACTCTAATCATCCAGTCACTACTCATGTACTCATGCAATGACCCAGGCACTAACACATGCACTGCTACAATCTCCTGTGTACTACCCATGCAGTCCAGCCATCGCCCTGTCAGTACAATTGCACTCCTTCAATCACCCAGCCAGCACCATGTACTTATCCAATCACTCCATCAAAACCCAAGCACTTATAAATTCACCATGCACTCTCACTGCAGTACTCTAATCTTCCAGTCAGTACCCATATACTCATGGAATGACCCAGGCACTAACACAGGCACTGATACAATACCCTGAGTACTACCCATGCAGTCCAGCCATTTCCCTGTCACTGCCTATGCACTCCTCCAATCAACCATTCACCATCATGTACTTATCCAATCACTCTACCAAAATCCAAGCACTTATAAATTCACCATGCTCTCTCCTTGAAGTACTCTAATCATCCAGTCAGTACCCATGTACTCATGCAATGACCCAGGCACTAACACATGCACTGCTACAATCCCCTGTGCACTACCCATGCAGACCTCTAACCACCTACACACTACTGATTCACTCCTCCAATTACCCAGGTAGTACTCATGGACTCCAGAAATCCCTCTGTCACTACCCATGCACTCCTCCAATCACCCATCCAGCATCATGTACTTATCCAATCACTCCGCCAAATCCCAAGCAGTTATAAAATCACCATGCACTGTCCTTGTAGCACTCTAATCATCCAGTCACTACCCATGTACTCATCCAATGACCCAGGCACTAACACATGCACTGCTACAATCCCCTGAGCACTACTGATGCAGTCCAGCCATCTCCTTGTCACTACCCATGCACTCCTCCAATCACCCAGCCAGCATCATGTACTTATCCAATCACTCCGCCAAAACCCAAGCACTTATAAAATCACCATGCACTCTCCTTGCAGTACTCTAATCATCCAGTCACTACCCATGTACTCATGCAATGACCCAGGCACTAACACATGCACTGCTACAATCCCCTGAGCACTACTGATGCAGTCCAGTCATCTCCTTGTCACTACCCATGCACTCCTCCAATCACCCAGCCAGCACCATGTACTTATCCAATCACTCTGCCAAAACCCAAGCACTTATAAATTCACCATGCACTCTCCTTGCAGTACTCTAATCATCCAGTCAGGACCCATGTACTTATGCAATGGCCCTGGCACCAACACATGCACTGCTACAATCCCCTGAGCACTAACCATGCAGACCTCTAACCACCTACACAACACTGATTCACTCCTCCAATTACCCAGGTAGTACCCATGCACTCCAGCAATCCCTCTGTCACTACCCATGCACTCCTCTAATCACCCATCCAGCATCATGTACTTATCCAATCACTCTGCCAAAACCCAAGCAGTTATAAAATCACCATGCACTCTCCTTGCAGTAGTCTAATCAGGCAGTCAGTACCCATGTACTCATGCAATGACCCAAGCACTAACACATGCACTGCTACAATTACCTGAGCACTACTCATGCAGACCAGCCATTTCCTTGTCACTACCCTTGCACTCCTCCAATCACCCATCCAGCATCATGTACTTATCCAATCACTCCACCAAAACCCAAGCACTTATAAATTCACCATGCACTCTCCTGGCAGCACTCTAATCATCCAGTCAGTACCCATGTACTCATGCAATGACCCAGGCACTAACACATGCACTGCTACAATCCCCTGAGCACTACCCATGCAGTCCAGCCATCTCCCTGTCACTGCCTATGCACTCCTCCAATCACCCAGTCAGCACTATGTACTTATCCAATCTCTCTGCCAAAATCCAAACACTTATAAATTCACCATGCTCTCTCCTTGCAGTACTCTCATCATCCAGTCAGTACTCATGTACTTATCCAATCACTCCGCCAAAACCCAAGCACCAATAAATTCACCATACACTCTCTTTGCCGCACTCTAATCATCCTGTCACTACCCATGCACTCATGCAATGACCCAGACACTAACTCATGCACTGCTACAATCCCCTGAGCACTACCCATACAGTCCAGCTATCACACTGTCACTACCCATGCACTCCTCCAATCACCCAGCCAGCACCATGTACTTATGCAATGGCCCAGGCACTAACACATGCACTGCTACAATCCCCTGAGCACTTCCCATGCAGACCTCTAACCACCTACACACTACTGATTCACTCCTCCAATTACCCAGGTAGTACCCATGCACTCCAGAAATCCCTCTGTCACTACCCATGCATTCCTCCAATCACCCATCCAGCATCATGTACTTATCCAATCACTCCACCAAAACCCAAGCACTTATAAATTCACCATGCACTCTCCTTGCAGTACTCTAATCATCCAGTCACTACCCATGTACTCATGCAATGACCCAGGCACTAACACATGCACTGCTACAATCCCTGAGCACTACATGCAGTCAGCCATGTCCTGTCACTGCCCATGCACTCCTCCAATCACCCAGCCAGCACCATGTACTTATCCAATCACTCTGCCAAAACCCAAGCACTTATAAATTCACCATGCACTCTCCTTGCAGTACTCTCTTCATCCAGTCAGTACCCATGTACTTATGAAATGACCCAGGCACTAACACATGCACTGCTACAATCCCCTGTGCACTACCCATGCAGACCTCTAACCACCTACACAGTAGTGATTCACTCCTGCAATTACCCAGGAAGTACCCATGCACTCCAGCAATCCCCCTGTCACTACCCATGCACTCCTCCAATCACATCCAGCATCATGTACTTATCCAATCACTCTGCCAAAACCCAAGCACTTATAAAATCACCATGCACTCTCCTTGTAGCACTCTAATCATCCAGTCACTACTCATGTACTCATGCAATGGCCCAGGCACTAACTCATGCACTGCTACAATCCCCTGTGTACCACCCATGCAGTCCAGCCATCGCCCTGTCAGTACATATGCACTCCTTCAATCACCCAGCCAGCACCATGTTCTTATCTAATCACTCCACCAAAACCCAAGCACTTATAAATTCACCATGCACTCTCCTTGCAGTACTCTAATCTTCCAGTCAGTACCCATGTACTCATGGAATGACCCAGGCACTAACACAGGCACTGATACAATCCCCTGAGCACTACCCATGCAGTCCAGCCATTTCTCTGTCACTGCCTATGCACTCCTCCAATCAACCATTCACCACCATGTACTTATCCAATCACTCTACCAAAATCCAAGCACTTATAAATTCACCATGCTCTCTCCTTGAAGTACTCTAATCATCCAGTCAGTACCCATGTTCTCATGCAATGACCCAGGCACTAACACATGCACTGCTACAATCCCCTGTGCACTACCCATGCAGACCTCTAGCCACCTACACACTACTGATTCACTCCTCCAATTACCCAGGTAGTACTCATGCACTTCAGAAATCCCTCTGTCACTACCCATGCACTCCTCCAATCACCCATCCAGCATCATGTACTTATCCAATCACTCTGCCAAAACCCAAGCAGTTATAAAATCACCATGCACTGTCCTTGCAGTACTCTAATCATACAAAATGACCCAGGCACTAACACATGCACTGCTACAATCCCCTGAGCACTACTGATGCAGTCCAGTCATCTCCTTGTCACTACCCATGCACTCCTCCAATCACCCAGCCAGCACCATGTACTTATCCAATCACTCTGCCAAACCCCAAGCACTTATAAATGCACCATGCTCTCTCCTTGCAGTACTCTAATCATCCAGTCAGGACCCATGTACTTATGCAATGGCCCTGGCACCAACACATGCACTGCTACAATCCCCTGAGCACTAACCATGCAGACCTCTAACCACCTACACACCACTGATTCACTCCTCCAATTAGCCAGGTAGTACCCATGCACTCCAGCAGTCCTTCTGTCACTACCCATGCACTCCTCCAATCACCCATCCAGCATCATGTACTTATCCAATCACTCCGCCAAAACCCAAGCAGTTATAAAATCACCATGCACTCTCCTTGCAGTACGTCTAATCATGCAGTCAGTACCCATGTACTCATGCAATGACCCAGGCACTAACTCATGCACTGCTACAATCCCCTGTGTACTACTCATGCAGACCAGCCATCTCCTTGTCACTACCCATGCACTCCTCCAATCACCCATCCAGCATCATGTACTTATCCAATCACTCCACCAAAACCCAAGCACTTATAAATTCACCATGCACTTTCCTGGCAGTACTCTAATCATCCAGTCAGTACCCATGTACTCATGCAATGACCGAGGCACTAACACATGCACTGCTACAATCCCCTGAGCACTACCCATGCAGTCCAGCCATCTCGCTGTCACTGCCTATGCACTCCTCCAATCACCCAGTCAGCACTATGAACTTATCCAATTTCTCTGCCAAAATCCAAGCACTTATAAATTCACCGTGCTCTCTCCTTGCAGTACTCTCATCATCCAGTCAGTACCCATGTACTTATCCAATCACTCCGCCAAAACCCAAGCACCTATAATTTCACCATACACTCTCTTTGCCGCACTCTAATCATCCTGTCACTACCCATGCACTCATGCAATGACCCAGGTACTAACTCATGCACTGCTACAATCCCCTGAGCACTACCCATGCAGTCCAGCTATCTCCCTGTCACTACCTATGCACTCCTCCAATCACCCAGCCAGCACCATGTACTTATGCAATGGCCCAGGCACTAACACATGCACTGCTACAATACCCTGCGCACTTCCCATGCAGACCTCTAACCACCTACACACTACTGATTCACTCCTCCAATTACCCAGGTAGTACCCATGCACTCCAGAAATCCCTCTGTCACTACCCATGCATTCCTCCAATCACCCATCCAGCATCATGCACTTATCCAATCACTCTGCCAAAACACAAGCACTTATAAAATCACCATGCACTCTCCTTGTAGCACTCTAATCATCCAGTCACTACTCATGTACTCATGCAATGACCCAGGCACTAACTCATGGCAAATACAGAGGAGGTCATGCTAAACACAGGGGTACCCCAACACATAGTCTTCCCTAGTGTATGTAGGTGTTTTCACTGTATTCTAAGTGTCTTTTAGCATAGCACTGGCTCTAGGCCTGGTTAGTCAGAGTCAGTTACCACCAGTACACGTCAGCAAAATGTTGGTGGCACAGGAGGACTTTCTATTCCTCTGTTGGTTCTTTCTGCATATCTCTTGCTTCTTCCTGCACTTTTCTTCATCTTTCTGTCCTTCTGTTGCCTCTTTCTGCATTTGTCTTGCTTCTTTCTGTACTTTGCTTCCTCTTTCTTCACATGTCCTACCTTTGTAGGCATAGTTAGAAATTAGCATTTAAAAAACCTTTGAAATTCACTGAAAAAACCATAGGTTTCAGGGACGTTATAGTTAGAAATTAGCATTTAAAAACCTTTGAAATTCACTGAAAAAACCATAGGTTTCAGGGACGTTATAGTTAGAATTTAGCATTTAAAACACCTTAGAAATTCACTGAAAAAACCACAGGTTTCAGGGACGTTATAGTTAGTTGGACATTTCACTCGTACAAAACCAGAGAAATTTGGCTGTTATAGTTAGTTCAGCTAACTATAACTCGCGCCCCAGCAATGCACTGCTGATGACGTCACATATTACATCATTCATGACATGGTCAGTGACATCACTGATGACATCACTGATGACATCTCAAATGACATCACTGATGACATCACTGATGACATCATCCACGTGATAATCTGAGGCACCTCCTCATACCCTAATATAACCTTTAATACACCCACTAAAATACAGACTACCATTTTCAAAACCATAGACACACCAATACCAGTTAGTACATACCCACTCACTAATTCCTAGGTCTACACACACATCCACTCATTAACCCATACAGTCACTCATACATGCAGTCAACCATCAATACGGCATTATCATATGCACTCACATATCTATACAGACACTCTCACACTGCCACTCATCCATAGAGTTACTCACACACCTAGCCAGTCATGCAAAGAATAAATCACACTCCCATTTACTCACCTATACAGTTATACACACACCACCTCACTTATTGCAAACATATACTAACACATACTTACACTCTTATACAATAACTAATACAAGCACACACTGATCCATACAGCCACTCTCACAATCACTCACTCTCAAATATAGTCATTTATACACTCCAACACTCACATTTACTGCCTTTCACATATACAGTTACTCACACATGTACCACTGAGGCATCCATTCACTCACCAACACACCCATACACACACTCACCCACCCATACAGCCCTTCACAGATGCACTCTTGAACCCATACACCCAGTGAATCATCCACTCACACATCTATGCAAAGAGTCACACCCACCACACAGATACTCAGGCACCCATGCAGATACTCAGACAACCAATCAATAACCCATATAGATCCTCATTTAGCTACTCACCAACCCATGCAACCGCTTACACACCAACTGACAAACTAAACTGTGTGAATGTCTGTATCAGTCACTAACCCATGCATTCAGTAAGACACATTTAATCACTCACTTATACAGTCAGTCACGCACCTATTAAATCATCTATCCAGACACTTATACACCCACTCATTCTTCAATACACCTTGGCATATATATAAAACATATTTAAACTTTATAGAAACACACAGTCACTGGATGATGTCATCAGTGATGTCATCAGTGATGTCATTTGAGATGTCATCAGTGATGTCATCAGTGATGTCACTGACCATGTCATGAATGATGTAATATGTGACGTAATCAGCAGTGCATTGCGGAGGCGTGAGTTATAGTTAGCTGAACTAACTATAACGGACGAATTTCTCTGGTTTTGTACGAGTGAAATGTCCAACTAACTATAACGTCCCTGAAACCTGTGTTTTTTTCAGTGAATATATATATATTTATATTTAACCTTCTTTATTGATTTTGCAGTTTCTGAACCACACATTATTTTAGTTAATTTAAAAAATATTGAATCATTCCATGTTATACATGACAGCCATAATGAAGGGTTTAAAATATTGCCTTATAAAAAATCCTAAAAAATACTAAGTCATAAGAAAGGGTAAGATTAGAAAGAGTTTTTAAAGTGCTAAAAAAGAAAGTGCAGCTATCAATAAATCCTCTAATTCATCTTGATAAATTTCACTTAATGCATCACATAAAACAGTTAACAGCCTTAAACATTCCCTTGCCAGAAGTCTTGAAAAATTCCAAATGACATTTGAAGCTAAAATGCATTAGAAAGTGTTTTCTAAAGATGCAATTAAAAAAAGTACAACTATCATTGTTCCATAAAAAATTATCAGACTTTGAAAAACTTCTTGAACCTTCCCACCCTATTTGCATATAAATATTCTTTATTATAGACTATGCGTAACTTATTCAACAATAGTCGA
The DNA here is from genome assembly GCA_963921515.1 of Calotriton arnoldi. Classification (NCBI taxonomy): domain Eukaryota; kingdom Metazoa; phylum Chordata; class Amphibia; order Caudata; family Salamandridae; genus Calotriton; species Calotriton arnoldi. Next base: position 14,763 of record CAWUFW010019590.1, read on the forward strand.
AAATCTGGTGGCTCCCTTGATTTCCAATAATTACTTATCACAGAGTGAGCTCATAGAGTTGCTACATGCCACTGTTCTCGCAGATTTCTATTCCTTGTACCAAAATGTCTGCAGCTTCCTCAAAGTAGTGACTTAGCGTCTGGCACAACAGGAGATCATAAGACCTCCTTTGCACATACTATATCTATCTTTGTCTCAGGATCCCCTCAACTTCTGGCAACTCCAGATCATATGCTCCCAGGTACATCTAGGGCAGCTGTCTAGAATATTTGCTTACTAGTCATGAAGTTTCTTAGAGATGTAAAAAACTAACCAATGTGAATACATCTATATCCGCTAATCATCTGCCCCCTTCAGCAACAGGTTTAACACACATATTTACCACCAGCATGCGTGGACCTCTGGGCAGGGTGTGGCAAGGGAGGAGATATGGGAGGAAGGGGAGAAAAGGGCAAGGACATTTCAGGCTGTGGGAGCATTGTTTGTTGTGGGGGAGTCTAAAAATACATTGTAATTTCAGTATAATTTCCGTACAACTATTGAAGGGGTATGTTGAAAACGAATCCATACACTCATAATTTCCTCATTCCTCAGCAGAAAGATCTCTGATAAGAAAAAAAAGTACTCCAAGATATACTCATTCGGGGCAGAACATTAAAAAATGTGCACTATTGTGTATTTGTTCTAGGTGTGGAAATGTGGGAAGTAGCCCAGTGAAAGCCAGACACATTAAAAATAACTCCCATGGTGAACCGGATAGAAGCGTGATAATTTGGAAAAGATAACACAAGCGCATCATTAGGTACTACTCAAACCCAGCTTGCATAAATGTTATGAAGGGTTGGTCCAAGTTCATTTTATGGCCTGCACACAAAGATAATACTTGCAGAAGAGGGTTCTGCAATAGAGATAGGTCAGAATGGTGAGAGGTTCAAGGACTGTTCATCACAACAGATATGGGGAATGAAACAACAGGGCTTTAAAGGGAAAAAATAATTATATAAAGCGATAAAGGACACAAAGGAGAGGGAGCTGGGAAAGAGAGCAAATAAGAAGATCAGAGGAAAGTTAAAAGAAGAAACTGAGCAACAACTGTGTCTCTCTCAGGGTGTGCAAAGACCAGTACTTCACCTGCAGGATGGCAATCAGGAGTAAATGGGGAAAATCATTGGAACACAGAGATAACCAGGAAATGCTGCAGGAGTACTAGAGGAAGGGAATGTCAAACACATTCTAAGGTCCCAGCTCAAAGGAACCAGAGAAAATGTTGTTGGAGAAAGAAGAACATTGGAGTTAGTACTGGTTCCCTGGACCTCCCACCAGTGAAGATCTGAATCCACTCCTACAGCTCAAAAACAAGCAACGGCCCAGGCACGTATAGAAGGGAGAGTTGAGGACAACACATAGAATGAGAAAACATTTTGAACCAGTGAAAACCAACTCAGAGGAATAACAGAGGGCACATTAATTAATTATTATTTTTTGTATTTTATAACATTGATTACATAGAGTGTTCTTTTCATAAAGGAATGGCTTGGTGAGAAAAAACTAGGAAATAGCATAAAGGAATCATCTTTGACAATTTAAAGAAAGGAACACTGAGTGAGGACTAGAAAGAGAGAGAAGAGAAAATAAAGATAAGAAAAAACAAATTACATAACATAAAAGAGATTAAAAACTAGAGAAATGTTCATGAAAAATTAATAGAAAATTTGACAGCATTAGCAATTCATGAAAGGAATCCAGGGCAGACAAACATTTTCCATTTTGAATTATTATTTTCTATTGAATTACTTACTGAACAACACTTACCTGTGTTCTCTCCTAGGGGGAATTGCTGGTATGGATGAAACATGTACTTGAAGAAAGGAAGACAAAGACTATATTTTATTTATTTATTTATTTATTTTAGAAGTTATATAGCGCTGGCCAGACCCAGAGGTATCAGAGCGCTTTACATGAGTATGAAGATAGTAACAGAAGAGGACAATATTTAAACAGCATGGAATACCAACAAGTTAGTAAAGCGACAACGGCTTGAAAGTATACAAATCGAATAAACAGATAGATAGAGCAATAGCTATATACATATATGGCATGGAAATGAGAGAACAAATTCAGGTATATATTCAGGTATAATTCAAGTATACATATCAAATACACAGATAGATAGAGCAATAGCTATATACATATATAGCATGGAAATGGGAGAACGAATTCAGGGCACAGGATAAGACCCCCAATATTTATTGAGGAGGTGTGTTTTGAGGTCTTTTTTAAAGCAGGTATAGGGAGGGTTGCATCGCAGGTCTTTGGGGAGGGAATTCCAGATGTTTGGGGCATTTCCGGAGAAGGAGCGGGATTGTGTGGATTTCTTTTTTAGCAGGGGTGGGACTAGGAGGAAAGCGTTGGTGCTTCTCATAGGTTGTGTGCTGCCCACTTTGCAGAGTTTATTGGCGAGGTACGGCGGTGTATTTTGATGGAGGACTTTGTGTGTAATGCAAGCAGTTTTATAGGCAGATCTGCCTTCGATGGGGATCAATTTGAGAGGTATAAGGGTTGGGGAGATATGGTTGAAACGTTTGCAGTCGGTGATGAGCCTGGCTGCAAGGTTGAGCACAGATTGGAGTGGAGCAAGGTGGACCTTGGGGATTCCGGTGAGGATGGCGTTGCCGTAATCAATTCGCGAGAGGACCAGTGACTGGACTACTAGTTTAAAGTCATCCGTTGGAATAAAGGGCTTAATTTTCTTGAGATGCCGTAGAGTGAAGAGGGCTCCTTTAGCCGGGTTTTTGATGTGGACATTGAGAGTTAGGCTATTATCGATGGAGATACCAAGAGATTTTACTGAGTTGGACAGGGAGAGTGGGCAGTTGAGGGCATTGAGGTTAGAGATCCAGGTTTGAATGGGGAGAAGACTTGAAACACGTCTTTAGATATGAAATCTCTTTTTTATGCCAGGGAGGACCTATTGATTCTCTTAGAAAAAAACATTTTTTCACATAAAGACTAAGGGCCTGATTATGAGTTTAGCAGTCCGATGGACCACCAAACCCATGGTGGCAATCCCGCGGTCGCCGCACCTATGGTCCAACCACTGTATTATGACTTTAATGGTTGGCCTGCCAGAGAACCGGTGCTACCACCAGGGATCTGCGATCCCAGGCAGTCTTGCAGCAGTCTGAGGCCACAATAGGCTGGCAGTGAAGCTGCTGCACCGCCAAACATAATATGAGTTACCTCACTGCCCTCCTTTTCATGGCAGTGAGCCCACCATGAAAAAGGTGGTGGTGAGGAAACTACAGGGCCCCCTGGTGCCTCAGTATATAGGGGTGTGTGCATGGGGGCACATGGTGTGTCCATCCACGCCCCAAGTTCCTGCACTGCATTGACTTTACAGTCATTGCTGTGCTGGCGGTCCCACAGCGCTGCCTTTCTAAGGCTCTCCTATGAGCCTTCGAAAGGCAGTGCTGTGGGCCAGCCGCCGCAGGACCGTATGCCCCAATTACAACTTGTAATCCATCTGGCGGTTGACAGTGGAGTTTGGCGGTGTGGGTGCGGGGCAGTGGTTGGCCGCCCCGCTCCCACAAGACCAAACTCAAAATCAGGCATTAAATTAGAAAATCATTCTTTTTGCCTCTGCTTGTAATGTGCCAAATACTTTAAACCACCTTTCTACAGTTCCGCAACTCTCAGATGCATTATCTACAGTCCCACAACTTTCAGATGCATTATGTGGGAAATGGCAAGGCTGTGGCAAACAAGGCAGAATAAGCAAGTCACACTGCGTTGAGAATTGCAGATCCTACACAATAGCTATGTAAGCATGCATCACTATGAGCCTGACATATCACACATCGTTAAAAATAATGAAAGATTCACATTGAAAATAATTTTAAAGAAATGATCATTCTGGACAGTCCTTCCCCTTGAGGAATAGGAGTGTCTTTGAAAGAGCAAGTCGGGAGGGTGGTTGCTGGAGTTGGGAGAGAGAAGAGAGATCTCTCTCTGCATGTGGACATGCTTTTAACACTTACAATGCTCCTTAGAAAAATGGGGTAGCCATCAGGTTTCTCCCTAAAACAGGACCTACATTATAATGACTGAAAAGTGGGAAGATAGATTGTTAAAATTCTTAAAGGACTCGGAAAGTGCTATTCTTCAATTCTTTCTTGGTGAGTGCTTGAAACTTCCTTGATTGGTCATTTGCAAGTCAAGACTAGGCCTCGGTGAAATTTGAGTAATTTACTTTTTGAAATGACATGAAATACCCAAACAATTATGTAACATGATGTGTTATTATGTCTAATGCTGACTTTTGCCTTAGCACTATTTTTTAGGTTTAACTTTGTTTTTATTGGCATTCAGCAAACAATAACATATAGTTCCAGAAATCCACACAATGTAATTGGTACATGGGGCTTCGTTTGGTATCTGCTCATTCTAGACGTGCCTTACATAGGTGCCCCTGGTACGCTCCCCACTGGACCCATCAGTAAGTCCGCAATGTCTCTATGATGTCAGAGTCCTGCGCTAACTTGTAGACCATAATGCCACAGAATAAGAAATTTAAAACCCACAAAAGAGAGAAAGAAAGAAAGGCAACCCCCACTCCCTCCCTCGAACTGGTGTGCTGGGAAGCGGCGGACTGGACCCCTATGTGTGACCCACTCTCAAAGGCAGGGCAGTGATTCTAAGTAGGCAACGTGGGGCCCGTAAGGCGGAGAAGACGTAGGAACCGGGGGCATGTGATTTCGTTCATTTCATTTGACAAGAGTGAGAGCAACGGCTGCCAGATTTCGTTAAAGCTTGCCATAGAGTTGGTAAGAGAAGCCTGTATGCGTTCCATGCCCAGGATGAACCTTAACTTTTGGAGCCACCCAACATCAGTCGGCTTTACCTTTGTTCCCCAATGCGATAAGATGTTTTGGAGAGCCGCCCCAATACTAACCCCATTTGCTTCCCCTTCCGGGATCTGAGCGGATACGTCAGCGGGTTGGGCAGGCCCAACACCACATATGCTGGGAATTGCGGAATCTGGTATCAAACTGGTGATCCACGCCGTCCAGAATCGCAGACCAATAGCTTGTCAATTCCTTGCACTCCCACAACAAATGCAGCAACGTCCCTTCCTCACCACATCCCCACCAACAATTTGGGCTGCGTTCAGGGTTTCCCTTATGCAGATGGACCGGGGTCAAATACCAGTACATAGCTACTTTAACTGCCGTCTGTTTGCTCGCTACATTTCGTGCGGTGTGGGTGGCTCGGTAATAAATGTCCGACCACTCTTTCTCTGTGAGATTTCTCCCCAGTTCACCCACCCACCTTCTCTGCCCCGCCGTAGGTTCCCTTGTGACCCAAGGATGCAACACCTCTTATAACTCGGAGATCATTTTCTTATCAGTGTCCTTTGTGTAGAGCCATCTCTCAAATTTTGTCAACTTCCGAGAGACCTTCGGTAACACCTCCGCATTAAGTAACCAGTGCCTAAGTTGCAAGTAGTGAAACCGCTCGGTCTCTGGGAGGCCATATTCTGCGCGCATGTCTGGAATAGAGAGAAGCGCATCTAGATCAAAAAAGTGCCCTGCTGCCTTGCATGCCGCCTCCCTCCATCGTGGGAACGCCCTTTTGTCCGCTCCCGGGGAAAAGTCTTTGTTATCGAGAATGGGAGTCATGGGCGAAGGGAAAGAGGACAATCCCTTTTTGATGACAACCCCGTCCCAGACTCTCAGCACTGAATGCGTGATGGGGGAACCTTTGAGCTTCGGAGGTCTATCTTCTCATTTAAGAAAGGGGACTTTCCAAAGCAATAATTTGGCCAGCGCTCTATCTTGGAACAACCATCTCTTCTCCAATTCGAATCTGTTCCATTCCACCAGATATCTGAGCTGTGCAGCCCGGAAGTACTCTAAGATATTCGGTATCCCCAAACCCCTTTAGTCGGGTCGTAAGTAGCCCAATTCCATCTTCAGTCGAGGCCTAGCTCCTGCCCAAACAAATTTCTGGAGCGTTTGCTGCAGCGACTGAAGAGTGCCTGGCGGTGGCTATATCGGAATGGTTTGGAAAAGATATAATGCTTTGGGAAGAATGGACATCTTGATTGCCGCCACCCGGCCCAAAAGGGAGAACCCGTATTGCCTCCAATGGTGCAGGTCCCTTATGATTTGAGAGGTTAGCTTTGCTTAGTTAAGTTTGACCGTTTGAGACACCGACAGTGCCAGTTCAATGCCTAAGTAGGGTATAGATGTCCATACCTGTATACCCTCATACATACTCCCGCCCGGGCCCAGCGACTGTCCTGCTTGGTTCAGCCACAGAATCATGGATTTTCCCACATTAACCCGAAAGCCCGAGACCCTGCCAAAGTCCTTCAGCTCCCGCAAGAACGCCGGGACCGAGCGCGCGGGTGATTCAACGGAGGCGATGATATCGTCTGCATAAAGACTTATTGTGTGTCTTTCCCCCAAAATGGAATGCCTAATATATCCGGGTTCTCCCTGATCCTCTGAGCCAGTGGCTCTACATAGAGGGCAAAAAGAAGGGGAGACAGCGGGCACCCCTGGTGCGTTCCTCGCTGTATCTCGAATGGGCGAGATGTCACCCCATTCACCCGAATAGTCGCCATAGGCTTATTGTAGCAGCTCGCCACCCAGGCCTGAAACCACTCCCCCAGACCAAAATGAATTAGGGTTTTATCTAAAAAATCCCAATCGACTCGGTCGAATGCCTTCTCGGCATCCACCGACAATAGTAGGGCATCCATATCCGTGCGATGAGCCTTGTCGATGAGATGGAAAAGGCGTTTGGTATTGTCGCTGCTTTGCCGATTCTGTATAAAGCCTGATTGGTCAGGCTCTATGATACCCGGCATGAGGGGACCCAGCCTAGCCGCCAGAATGCCCGCGAACACCTTCAGATCCACATTAAGCAACAACACCGGTCGGTAAGAGCCGCATATGGATTTGTCTTTGCCCGGTTTCGGCGGTACAACGATAGAAGCCGCCAGCATATCTGTGGGAATCGACCCCGGTCACCTGCAAAGTCGCTTGAACTGTCTCATGGTCAGACAGGGCTGCCGTCGTAATGCTAACCTCTTGCACCAGTGCATTCAGCTCCGGTGTGCCCAGCAAATGATCTAAACGGGCATAAGTGTGGTGTGCGTGAGAGTAGTAGGAGAATTGCGAGGTGTAGGGATGAGCTGCCCGCCAAATATCTATGAGCCTCTGATTTTGTAACCACTGCCACCCGTCTGCAGCGATTGCCCCGGTCTGGGCGTACCTGTGGTTAGACCTATCCGCTGACGTATCCATGACTAAATTCAAATCACCTCCGACAAGTACCCGTCGCTCCTGAGCCCCAAGGACATCTGACAGGGCCACCTTGAGAAACTTCTCTTGGCCAGTGTTGGGAGCATAAATCACCCCTACTACCAGTGGTAAGCCCCCACCCACAGTTTGTAGGCTAGCAGCCACCACTTAATTTCCGCTACCTTATCTACTACCTTCCCGGTAAAGCTTTTAGCCATCAATAAAGCCACCCCTGCTTTCTTGTCCTGGGTGGAAGAGAAAAACTGCTGAGGGAACGCCCTGGACCTCATTCTATGCCAATCTTTGGGGAGAAGGTGAGTATTCTGTAGGAGGCAGATATCCGCCCCTGAGTTTTCGAGATATGACAATATGGAGTGCCTCTTATTAGGACTATTTAGGCCTCGCACATTTATGCAACTCTGAAGGCGTCATGGAATATAGATGAGCACAAGCCGCTTTGTCTGTCCATGGGCCGCCCTATGCCGCCAACCCGCACCCCCCTCTCTTTCCGCTCCTTATCCTCCGCCCTCCCTCGCCACCACCTATCCGTGCGTGGAGTCCAAACAGCACACCAGTTCCCCCCCTCCCTAACCCCAACTGAACCACCCCAATTCCCCCCCAATGTCCAGATCCTGCTGGGCTTGGTCGCGCGCATCTGGAAACACAGGTGAACAGGGACATAACGTGACTCAAAAGGCGACCCCCCGCCCCCAAGCCCCCATCCGCCCCATCTGCATTCTGATCAGCATCAGTCCCTCCTGTGATCAGGAGCTATTGTTCAACGCTGTGTCCTTGAGCACTGACTCCAGTGCTGCCCTCCGTTCCTGCGCCATAGCCTCGGGGTCAGGTCCCCACGAAGATCCTGAGGGACGTCTCGAGCTGACTCTCTGCCATCGTTCTCGGGGTGGCCGTGGACTCGAGGCGGGCTTTTCTTCATGGCTGAGGGGCGGCAGGCCCAACAGCTTGCGGGCCTCCTGGAGTGACCGGATCTGGTGGAGCCTACCCTCCCACTTGAATATGATACAAAAGAGATGACCCCAGGAATATGCCACACCCTTGTCACACAAGTGGGAGGTCACTTCTCGGAAATCTCGCCTTTTCTGCAGTGTTATGGCAGCCAAGTCCTGGTATAACGCTATGGATTGTCCCTGGTATTGGAGTGGTTGCTTCGCTCTGGCTGCCCGTAGAATACGCTCCTTCAGGGGGTAGTCTGGCAAGAAGGCAAGAATATCGGCTGCTGGTGCCCTCCGCCGCAGGCCGACCCTGTGGGCTCTATCAATGCGGATCTCCACGTCTGCTGACTCCCCTAGTATACCTCGAAATAGGGCCTGTAGGTATGAGACCATATCCGACCCCTCCGCATCTGACGGAACCCCCCATATTCGAATGTTGTTCCTCCGAGAGTGGTTTTCGAGGTCCTCCGTGTGGGCCTGGAGATCGATTTGTTGGTCTTTCAAGAGGATCACTTCTTGCTGTAGTTGTGTCACCTCTTCATCCCTAGTTAGCTCCTGATCTTCGATCGCGGCCACCCGGTCTCCCAGAGTGTCCACGTCCCTGCGGATCTCTCTCACTTCTCCCGCCACCTCGCTCTTCAGGGTTTGGAAGTCATCGCAGAGGGTGTTGAATAGCGTCTCTAGGAAAGCCCGTGTAATCGGGGCCTCTGCCCCCGCTGCCTCCGGGCTCGTCGGTGTGGGTTTAGTAAGCATGTCCTTTAATGATCGGTCTTTCTTGGATCGCTGCGTCGTCATTATGGACACGTCCAAACTAGATCCCAAACGGGGGATTCGCCGCGACCACAGCAAGGGTGCTTCTCTGATCCCACTGGTGCCTGGTCCGGGCGCGTGGCCGTGTTGTTCGCAAGGTCTCATTATTCTTGAGGGCTTTAGTTTTAGTTTCGACTGAGTTCCTCGATGCTTCCCAGGGAGTGGGCCCTCCGCCCCTAACCTTGTTTCAGTGGGTCAGCACCGGGCGAACGTGACTCCGGCGTGGCTCGTGTCACAGCACTGCCTCTGCTCCTTCAGTAGACTTGCCCCTTAGGATAGAACTCCTAGGGTGGGGAAGTCTCTTAGCTTTCACTCTTCAGGACAGCACTGCGTCCAGGCTGTGCCTCCGAATCCTCCGATGGCTTTCCGGGGGGGAGCCCCACACTATGCCGCTTCAAGAGCTCCAGTGAAGGGCCGCAGCCCAGCCACCCTCCTCGACTGCGGGAACCAATCGATGCCTCTGGCCTATGTCCCGCTCGGCCGAACAAACACCCCCAGGCTCCTAGTATCAGTGTTCTCTCCGCTGGCTCGGGCTACCCAAGCTCGCCTCGGCCTGTCTAAGCTGCCACACGGCCCTGGAGCACTTCCTCAGCGCCAGCTGAAGATCTGGCCAAGCTCCCAGAGATATGGCCCAATGCAGCTCTCCCTCGTGTGCCCGCAGGTCATGTGCCCTCCGGCTGCTCACCTCTCCGGCCTACCAGACTCAGGCCTCCATTGCTCCACTCAGCCTCTGGGGCCCCCGCCTCTCCCAGGGCCTGACCTCAAGGCCCCAGGTCTCTGGAGAGCGTGCTGCTGGGAAGACCGGGCGCCAGCTGAGGAGTCCGGCCGCCGCTCCCCCTCGCCGTGCATTTCAGTCCTCAGCGGGCCCCTCACTGTTCGTGCTGCTCTGCAGCTTCCTGCCCATGCCCCTGGGACCCTCCTGCTTCCCAGGCTTCCCTGTCGGGCGGGAGTCAGGCCCCACTCTCGACGCTCCCACTGTCAAGGGGGCACGCCAGCCAACGTGTCCGGCCGAAGCCCCCTACCGCCTGGTCCCCCATCCACGGGCCTACCACTCCAGTTCTCAGAATTCGCCGTCGGGGGCGGCACCCACCAGGCTCCACAGCTATGACCGTTTTCTGGCTCCCTCCACCGGTGCCTCCTCTCCACTGGCAAGCCAGGCCGTGCCGCTCCCCGCCTCTCTCTGGCGCTCTCCTAGCTGTTGGTATTAGCGTCCCCAATGGTCCCAGCGCAGCTCCAGGAGAGCCGGCCCGGACACGGCCCCGCCTCTCCGTCAGTTTCTAGGCCCCGGGCGCCATCCGAAATATCTGGCTGATGCCCTATGAGATCCCCAGGCCCTCGCCGCTGATGCGTGGTCTTCCGGCCCAGGATCCCGCAGCCGCACTCACCGCAGGCCCCCGTCTACCAAGCCGATTATCTGGCCGATGTGTCGAGGCTATGCACCTTCTCGGAGCCCCCACAGGCAGCGCCTGCACGGCCTCTCCCTGTTACCGCACCTCCCGTCCTGCCATACCTCGCTCCGCGTCCCTCTTCCTGGAGCCCGGCCGTTGCCTCCCAGGCTCTGGTGCTGACCGGACCGTCTCGTCCTCCTCCTTTTCTTCACCAGGTATGTTCGGTTTGATGGTATCCGCACCTTCAGGGGCCGCCGCAAGTCTGGCTGTCGCCACTCCGCTCCGCTGCCTTAGAACCCACCGCCAGCAGAGCCCGACCACGAGGTCCGCAACTCTCAGATGCGGCCGCGCCGGACACCAGGTGAGTCAAATGTGGCCCTCCAGCCCCAATTTCGTTCCACAGGATAGCGTTGTTGGGCTGGAGGTTATTCTGTGCTTAATTCCGCTTTGTAGAGAGCTGCGTGGCTCAGACGGGGGCAGATTCTTGCGCCCGGGAGCGGGGAGACGATGGAGAACATATCTTACCCGCTCGCCATCTTGGCCACGCCCCCCTAGCACTATTTTTAGAGTGAAATTCATCCCTATGTCTTTTTTTGTAAAAGGGTGCATTTTGCATTAAAATAACGCAAAATGATGCATGATGCAAACAACTGCTGCTCACATTGGGTTCATTCATATTCTTACTGTGCGTCAGTGATCAGACCAGAATCATCAAGTGCTTGGGTTTCCCTTGTAACACACAAGGATGTAAGTCCTTAAGTAAGATCTACTCTGCCAATCAGAGTCACCTTGCGTGGCTCTGACTGGCATATAAATCTGGAGTAAAGCAAGGCAGTGCAAGTCACTGTCTGGCCTTACTCTGCCCTGGAAAGGCTTTCCCTGGGACAAGCGTGTGTGTTAAGACAGTAATTCTGGGAATGCGCCAAAATAGTACACCTTCCCAGGGGAGGTGTAACAAGAAGAAATATGCTTATTTATCCTCATTCTTTCCTTTTTCTACATGTGCTGCATTCTGCAGCTCACACAGAAAGAGGAAAAAGCTTCAGAGTATTGTTTTTGTGCAGCAAGGTATCCCTTCATGCACAAAAACAATCCTCGCTGTAACACAGGCACCCTGGCCCCATTGTGCAAGGTTGCCTCCATTGGCAGTTGGCAGCCACAACTGCGCCAGAGCAGAGGAAGAGCAGAAATGCACCATATCTTATTAGGTATGCACATTCCTGCCCTCTCCATCTGTGTTGCATTGCGCCAAATATTAGTAGTTCTGCCACAAGTTTTTTCCCTAATGAAATCATATTCATGCAGTGGGGCGTGACAGCCTCATCTCAGGCAAATGGTGAGGGAAAACCAGACATGTGGTGGTAAGCACTTAAAAACAAATGGAAAATGCATAGACTGCAGTGTTAGGTCCAAATTCATAGAACACATTTTGGGGCATATTTAAGAGGCCCAGCGCGTTGCTCTTGCACTACGCAAAGTGGTGCAAGAGTGACTCAACTCCAAAAAGATATTTATGAAGCCACGCAATGCCACCTTGCATGTCCCTGCATGGCCTCATAAATCTTGAGTAATGTAACACAGCATAAATCACTATGTTGCATTACTCTGCACTAGGGAGGTATTTCCATGGGTGCTGCATGGGTGTTCCCACGCAACATCCATGGAATTTTGACCCATTCCCAGGTTTACAAGAACAGGCAAACCTTGGAATATGCCAAAAAGATACACCTCCCCAGGAGAGGCAAATATCTTTTGTCTCCTTGTATTTTTCTCTTTCTATGAGTGCAGCAGTCATAGAAAGAGGCAAAAGCCTCTCAGGATTATTTTTGTTCAGGAAGGTGCCCCTTCATGCACAACAACAATCCTGCATGCATCACAGGTACCCTTGCACCAAGGGTGCCTGTTTTTCTTTTAAATATATCTTTTATTTTATTTTGAAAACGTTGCAGCAATAGATATTTACTGGTGATACAGGGGTTAATATGGGGTAACCTTTGGCACCTATGCTGTTTGACATGTTTGTAAATGATATGTATTAGCATGTAACGAAACATGCAGTGGATTGCCATATGTATAATATAATGACTGTCCAATTCCCACTTTACAAGATGGTACTAGTACATTAGTAAGCACGAAAAATACCATGTACAAACTGCTTGAGGTATTTGAAGCTTACTGTCAAAATCAATGATCTGAAGATAACTCAGCCAAATGCAAGGCTTGGTGGAGGGGAAAACCTGTAATCCAAAGAGGTCGTTTTGCCTGAATAATGACTAGCTCAAAATAGTTAATGATTTTGACTATTTGGAGCTACGATTCTGCTCAACTAGAATTGCTAGTCCCCAAGTGAAAAAGAGTATTCATATAATATTCAATTAGGGTAATGCAATGGCCGCCATTAGCTTTAGGTTTAGCTGCAACCATTCTTAGACTGACCTTAAACTGTTCACTTTTCCCATCTGTCAGATGATGTGGCATTGCAAAGAGAGTAAGGGGCATATTATCAAGCGGCAGCGATAATTATCGCTGGCCGCTGTTAGCGCGAGGAATCCTATCGCCGGCTATCGCTGGAAATTATCGCCATGCTAGCGCTGTATTAACAACGCTTAGCGCAAAGGCGATAATTTTCCAGTGATAGCGATGTTTTCCATGGAACATCGCTGGTTTTCCAGCGATGTCCCATGGAAAACGGCGATATCCTTGGTGATAGGGCCTGTGGTCTTAGCCACACAATCCACCCCCCATGTTAGGTATGCCTTAGTCAGGAATTTAGCAGACGTTAAATTCCTGCGTTAAGGCATACTTAACGCGATTGAAAATATCGCTAACCCACGTTGTTGATATGGCGATACCTGGGTTAGCGATATTTCCCCATGTTGTTTTCACAGGCACGCCTCCTTTGCATCTCATTAGCGATGCGATGGGAGGCGTGCAGAAAACGGACGCTAATGCAGGAATCACGCGCTAGCGTGTCCTTGTTAATTAGGTGATAAAATTATCGCCGCTTTTCGTCCGAAAACGGACGCTAAAGCGGCGATAATTCATTAACGCCGCCTTGATAATATGCCCCTAAATATTGAGCAAACTAAACGCTAAATTGTCGCCTTTGACATTGAACCTCTTTCCTTAAAAATCGCCTTGATTGCCACAGTCCATTCTCATAAATACATTTAGATTAAATCCAGGTTTAAGAATGTGATTTTGGAGGGCAACCTAAGATCTGCACTTATGTGGCTAGGCTATGAAGTAATGAGAATGCTAAAGGATTTCAGAGCCCACTTTATAAATCTAAGATCATGTACTTACCTTGCATTGGTTTTCACATGTTAGAATACCTCGATATCTTTTGTACTGAACTTGAACATCATTTAAGGGTCACCAGGGGTCGCTACTGTGAACCCTGGGTTTCCTCTTGTGATCCCTGGCATTACCTTTGCGACCCTAGAACTAAAGGGTGGCGAAATCAGTGCCAGGAACAAAGGGGCAGCAAGTCCTTATGTACTGCAGATGGTGCTCCACTTTCCTTGTTTTCTGTAAATTGTTTTATTATACTAATTCTAATTGTGAATAATATTACAGTATTCACTATTAGTGTTATAAAATGGAGTAAAATTGGCTGTAAAATTGCCTTCCCCACAGCTGAGGTACGTAAAAAAATGCTTTCAAATGGATGTTGTCTGTGTATGTGCGGGTGACTGTGTGTTTATGAGAGAGGAGAGTGTGTATTAGAGAATGTGCATGTATTTGTAAGCAGAGGGTGTGTATGTGTGAATGAATGCATATATGTAAGCATGTGTGTGTGAGTGAAAGTGTAGGTAAAAAGGAATGTGATGTCACTTCTGCTACCCCATGGCATGTTGATGATGAAATGATGTCTATGTGACTAAACGAAGCCTTATGTTAAAGTTATTTTATGTTACGTTGATTTGTATAGCGCACTAATCACACAAGAAGGCCTAGACAGGTGTGTAGGTGTGTGGTCCCCAATGTACTTATATGAAGAACCAGGTTCTCAGCCTTTTGAGGAACTCAAGAAGTGAGGAGGAAGTTCTGATATGTTGAGGGAGGTTGTTCCATGTCTTGGATGCGATGTACGAGAATGAGCGACCCCCAGTTTTGCTTTTGAGGATGCAGGGAAATTGAAAATTGGGTGGATTGGACCAATCTTCTGTACTATCTCAAAGCAGGGGATTATCAAAGAGAGCATTTGGGAGAAGGTGATGTCTGCCTCCTTAAATCATTTCTAGCAAGCAAATTGTGGCCAGCCTTTCTGCAGCATAAAGTTTGTCCAGGCTCAGAAGGTCATCTTGACTTGAGGTCATCATAATATGGGAGATCATTGTATATCTTTTATTGATTGAGCAGCTCCACATTTGCACTGTTTGGTCAAAGAGAAATATCCGGGATGACCATAGACCCCCGAGAACAAGACGGTCCTAACAAGTCTAAAAGGTGCTTCAGATCAGCTGGTCACTATCCCTAAATACCGAAGCCCAGAGTTGCACCATTTTAATAGAAAATCAAAGTGGAAGAAAGTTCCAGCTACAAATATTTAGGGATCTAGCTCCAAGATCGCCATTCTACCAAACTCCACCTAAACACACTAAAATCTCGCCTTGAAACACTTATCACCACTTTTCAAAAAATACATAATAAAATTCAGACACCAACCTGGAAACCAATTTTGGGGACAATCAAAACAAAACTGATCCCAATGTTAGCTTTTGGGTCAGTGGCCTTCCCGGGGAAGCTAAATTATTTTGTGAACAAATATCAGTGCAAGGTTCTCCTCCTCATATTCCATTTTCCGCAGCATACCTCACCAGCATAGATTCGCCTGGAGTTTGCACTACAAGAGGAAGGAGTAGTATAGCAAGGCGTCCTTCTTAAGTATATGTCAATCACTAACAGAGGGCGCCCCGAACACACTAAGATCAGTTATCTGGAAAGAGATTCAAGATGGCAGCAAAACGAATAGTTGGGTCTAAGATAGAAGTGAGGCTTTAGAGATGCTGGATGCACATCATCTCTGGGAAGCAAACATACCCCGCAATACTCTTAAACTTGTAATGAACAAACACATAAAAGTACTGCTGTGGGCGACAGACAAGGAACGCTTTAAAAAGCATAAGTACTCATAGGCATATATAAATACATACAAATCGCTGATTCCACAGAGCTACCTCTTTGAAACAATCAAAGGCTTACATAAATCTAGGTTTTTAGTGCTGAGGCTTGGTCTATCACCAACACGCGACACACTCTCAGCGTGGGCCCCAAAACCTAGCTCAATGCTATGCTGGATGTGCCTGGGGCCAGAAGAAACTCTCTTGCACATATTGTGCATGTATGCCCTGCCTTGCAATCTGAATGCAGAAAGCGCCTACGTAACATCTTTAACACTCATGTAATAAGAACTGCCTTGAGTAAAAATCAAGATGAACCTCAAAAACCCCATTGAATATAGTAGTTGATCGAAAAAGTGAGAAAGAGGGGACAAAAATGTAGGGGCAGATTTACAAGCCCCTTGTGCCTCCTTGCGCCGCCATTGCAACACTTTTTTTGATGCAACGGCGGTGCAAATAATGCGGCCAATTTACAACGTGACGCATCTAGGGAGATGCGTCACGTTGGAAAGCCCTGCGTCACATTATACCTGCGTCAGGTATAATGTATGCAGGGTGGGCGTTCCCACGCAAAAAGCCATGTAGAACTAACACAGTGAAATTTACAACATTTCACTGCGTCACTCTATGCCTTCACTGTGTCAAAATCCCTACGCCTGCTCAGACCAGGCGTAAGGAATGATGCAGGGCTTTTAGAATGGGACTCACCTATCTGTTGTGGCCCATTGCTGGAGTTGCATCACTTTCATGAGCAACTCCAGCAAAGCGTCACTTTTGGGCCAGCAGATGCGTAAGAATTTCTGACGCATCTGTTAATCCTTGCACCATGGAGCACTGTATTGTAAATACAGCGTATCCTTGGTGGTGCAAGGACATTTGGCGCTGGCGCAAGGAAACTGACGCATCTATGCAGATGCGTCAGTTCCTTGTAAATCTGCCCTGTAATCTTTAGCGTGCAGCATGTTTGTCCCACAGTCTATACAAAGTGTTGTAAAGCAATGTCTCGCTGACCAAACTCTGTGATGTCACTTGATCACACTCGTTTGGTCCAAGAGCTATAGTAGTGGCAATTACATATGCTTTGCTGCATACTCCAAGCACCCCCAATTCAACTTCGTTTGTCCTTTCAAAGTCCCGCTGTGGGCAAATGAATAACTGCTCTAATGTAACCTGAGTGCACTCTATGACAACTAAGAGCTGTAACAGTGTCCATTATGCAAGCTTTGTTACACTTTCCAAGCAGTGCCACTTTAACCACGTGTGGTATTGCACTACCATGGACACCCTGAACTAGACCAATGGCACTGGTGTCCACTATCCATGTGAACAATCACGTGGCATAGCAGTTATACAACAGTGGCCTTTTTTCATGTTTTGTTGCACTTTCCAAGCACTGCCACTTTAACTACGTGCGTCATTGTACTATTACGGAAAATGCTGAAATAGACCAATGGCACTGGTGTCTTCTACGGTAACAAGTCACAATATCGAAAAAAAAATATCGACTGGACAGAATATCGAGTTTTTAATATAGAATGGACAGAATATCGAATTGCAAAAATATAGTGGTGCAGAATATCGAAATGCAGGTAAGAAATATCGAGTTCCACAATATCGAAGTCAGTAATATCGATTTTTTTTAGTGTTTTAAGTGTTAGTATATGTGTTAAAAGTATGTATTATTTTTGTAATGTATGTTTGAATTTTGTAAAAGTAATGAATTTTATGTTAATTAATTTTTGTGTAATTTAATTCCGTAGCGGGTTGTGGGTTTATAGGGCAATAGGGTGGGAAGTAATTTAATTATAATATATATTCTTAGCATTATTTAGAATTAATTAATTATATGTTAAATTTTTTTGCGTAATTTAATTCTGTGGCGGGTTGTGGGTTTATAGGGGAATAGGGTGGGAAATAATTTAATTGAAATAAATTAATTTATAATTTTATTACTTAATAAGTTAATATTTAATAATTTATATTGTTAATTAAGTTAATTAATTTATTATTAATTAATTAATTATAAATTGATTAATAATAATTAATTGGTAATTGTGTTAATTGTGTAATTCTTTTCATTAATTAGATATTAATTATTAACCATTAATTCGTTAATATGTTAATTAATTATATTGTTAATTGTAATTAATTAATTAATTAATTAATTGTTAATTAATTATGTTAATTTATTTATATGTTACAATATTGTAGGTGATGTTTATAGGGGAAAATGTTGGGAGGTAAATTAATCTTTACAAAATAATTAATTGTTAATTAATGTTAATTATATTGCAGGAGTGCGTATATTAAATTATTCCCCTACGCCACGGGTACTCATAGTACGGCCCGCGGGCTGCCAGCGGCCCGGCAAGCCTTCCTTGGCGGCCCGCGGACCTTGCAGATATCTTACCTGTGTTTTTTCTTTTTTTTTTAAGTGTCAGCAAACACCGCCGGTTGCAGCAGCGCTCTATGGGGGCCGGGCGATTCTTTAGAAGACCATTCACTTGTTAATGAGGCTTTGTTGTATTTCACCTCTTCTTAGCGCCACTGCATGAGTGGAGATGCAGGGGCGCTAAGACGAGGTGAAATACAACAAAGCCTCATTAACAAGTGAATGGTCTTTTAAAGACCTGTGAAGTACTCGGGTGCGGCTGTGTGTGTGCCCGGGAAGCTGTCTCAGCCCGGCTGACACACACACACACACACACGCGCGGGGTGAGGTGACAGAGGGAGACAGAGAGAGGGAGGGAGACAGAGAGGGGGAGGGAGACAGAGAGGGGTGACAGAGAGAGGGAGACAGACAGAGGGAGACAGACAGAGGGAGACAGAGAGAGAGGGAGACCGAGACAGAGGGAGAGAGATAGAGGGAGGGAGACAGAGGGAGGGAGACAGAGGGAGGGAGACAGAGGGAGTCAGTGGGAGGGAGTCAGGGGGAGACAGTGGGAGGGACTCAGGGGGAGACAGAGGGAGGGACTCAGGGGAAGACAGAGGGAGGGACTCAGGGGGAGACAGAGGGAGGGACTCAGGGGGAGACAGACAGAGGGAGACAGACAGAGTGAGACAGATGGAGGGAGACAGAGGGAGGGAGACAGAGGGAGGGAGACAGAGAGGGAGACAGAGAGGGAGACAGGGAGGGAGACAGGGAGGGAGAGAGAGAGGGAGACAGAGGGAGGGAGACAGAGCGAGGGAGACAGAGGGAAGGAGACAGAGGGAGGGAGAGGGTGACATACAGAGGGTGACAGACAGAGGGTGACAGACAGAGGGTGACAGACAGAGGGTGACAGACAGAGGGAGGAGGGTGACAGACAGAGGGTGACACAGAGGGAGGGAGACAGACAGAGGGAGACAGACAGAGGGAGACAGACAGCGGGAGACAGATGGAGGGAGATGGAGGGAGAGGGAGGGAGACAGATGGAGGGAGAGGGATGGAGGGAGGGGGATGGAGACAGATGGAGGGAGACAGAGGGAGGGAAACAGACAGAGGGAGGGAGACAGACGGAGGGAGACAGACGGAGGGAGACAGACGGCGGGAGACAGAGGGAGACAGAGGGAGGGAGGGAGACGGAGGGAGGGAGACGGAGGGAGCGATAGAGAGACGGAGGGAGAGATAGAGGGAGGGAGGGAGAGATAGATAGAGGGAGACAGAGCGAGACAGAGCGAGACAGAGGGAGGGAGACAGAGGGAGGGAGACAGAGGGAGGGAGACAGAGGGAGGGAGACAGAGGGAGAGAGACAGAGGGAGAGATAGAGAGAGGGAGGGAGATAGAGAGAGAGAGAGAGAGAGAGAGAGAGAGATAGAGAGAGAGATGTGTGTATGCCGGGTCTGGTGGCTCAGTGGACGAAGGCGTTCGCTGCAGGTGCCTGTGTTCAACCTCATGGTCATAGTTTTTTTTTTTACTCTAGCCCGGCCCCCCTCCCCCACTGACCCTGCCCCCACCGGTGCGGCCCTCGGCCACAAACCACACTGTAAAGTTGGCCCCTGAGAGAAAGTTTGTGAGTACCCATGCCCTACGCTATCCAACACTTTCCTTACTGTTGCACTCACTGGAGTGGGAATAGTAATTTTTACCCTCCCACTATCCAACGCTTTCCCTACTGTTGCACTCACTGGTGTGGAAATAGTAATTTTTACCCACCCGCTATCCAACGCTTTCACTACTGTTGCACTCCCCGGAGTGGGAATAGTAATTTTTACCCTCCCGCTATCCAACGCTTTCCCTACTGTTGCACTCACTGGAGTGGGAATCGTAATTTTTATCCTCCCGCTATCCAACGCTGTCCCTACTGTTGCACTCACTGGAGTGGGAATAGTAAATTTTACCCACCCGCTATCCAACACTTTCTCTACTGTTCCACTCGCTGGAGTGGAAATAGAAATTTGATCTTTTACGCTATGCAATTCGTTTTGTATTGTTATATTTAATGTAGTGTAAAATATTATTTTTTTTAAATGAATTTTAATGTTTTAACTTATTATATATAATTTATTTTTATATTTATATCATAGGTTTATTTAGATATATATGTAATTATATTTAAAATTAACATTTAATAATTAAAAATAATGATTATTTTTTAATATTATTAAGTTAATATATATGTAATAAAAAATAAAAATGCATGTTTATTTTTTTTTTAACTTACATTTATTATTTATTAATTTTAAGGTTATTTAAGTATTTTTAAGTATGTTTTACTTAATTATAGTTATAATTTCAAGAATTTTACATTACTTTTAAGAGATTTAAAAAGTTTATATTTTAGCAAACTATATTATTTACAACGATATTTAGGATTCGATATTTTTGTACTTACCTGTTTGTAGATAGGAATTCGATATTCTGGTAGTCTATATTTTGTCAGTGATATTCTGGCAGCTCGATATTTTGATCGTCGATATTCTGTCAGTGATTCGTCTTCTATCTCTATGTAGAATCAGCTCCCATAGAAGTTCCTATCAACTGACTTCTGATCTTTTTAACCCGTCATTTCAATGTATCTGCACACATTGAAGAGGGTTAAACTGAAGTACGCCAGGCATTTCGAAGGCAAAAATTGCTTTTTAATATTTTTTTAAAGAATCCTTTGACTGCGCACATGTTTTTTTTCTCCCTTTTGTTAATTGCACTTTTTTTAATAACGTAAAGGTTTTTATTAACTGCATCATGATCAATAAAATCACAGAGAGTACAAAAGCTTATTAAAATATACATCATAATTAGAACATGATGCTCGCTATCTCATTTTTATAAATTATTGCCAGTTAAAAAAAGTTCTAAAAAAAAAAATGTGAATTTACGTTGACCATATCTATGTTTAAGTTTAATGAGTAGTGAGTCGAGCAGATTTCGATCCAGAAATTGCCAGAATGACAGGGCATTGTTTTAAACCAGCCTAATGCTATACGCCTGTAGAAGTAGTTGTAAATAAGGCAGGCATCGTAGAGGCCATGATTTTCTAATAATAACATCTAATTTCTAGCAAAGCGAGGCTTCCTGTATTGAAAGGTAACTTTAAATATTGATTTTCACAGCGAAGTCTATGACAGTCTCGTATGAAACTATACACGACAACGTCAATGGTATAAAATATATCAATTTGCAAGCAATGCTAATTACTAGGACTACCCTTAAATTTTCGAACATACTTTCATAGTTTTATCTTCCTCTTTTCCCAGCCTAAGGGGTCGATTCCGATCTCGGTCGGTAGGGCTCCGAATCGGATTCGGCTTTACCGGATCCGAGTCGTAGGCTTTGTTTCCGACCGATTCGTACAGTCGTCCGAGCGAGCAAGTACGATGCGAGTGAACACGAAATCGCCGACCGACTTGTTTCCGTGTCCGACCCGCTCCGTCCGACTCGGTCGCACTCGATTCGTGGCGCGCAATGGAAACGTTTTCCGACCGAGCCAGTACGATGGACGCGTCGGACAGCCGGATCGAGTCGGAGCGTCCGGCTCGAAAAAGCACCCAGAGCCGGACTTGGGGGGTCCGTGCCGGACCCCCCTGCACCTGGAGCCGTACGAGTCGAACACAGGGGGGACCCAAGGGTCCCCCCTATACATGCGTGTACGGTGCGGATGGCACCAACGCGTACCCACTACAGGGGGCCCCCTTGTTCGCGACGTACCCATTGAGTCAATGGGAGCCCTTGTACGACCGAATCGAGTCCGGCAGCATGCAGCCGCATCGTACTCGCTCGGTCGGACTGCAGGAGTCCGGCTCGGTCAGAAATCTCTCCGGATCCGGCTTGGTTAGAGAGTTTTCCGACCCAGATCGGAATCGGCCCCTAAGGAGTGAATTTGACTTCTCGTCTGACCAGTACTAATAATAATTTTTCTGTCTCAGTCTAATTTATATAAAATAACATAACATTTCCTCAGAATGGACTGCTTCATCCTTAAATGCTTTGATAGCTTTCTCAAAAGAAAGCATGATGACTGCAGTGTCATTGGTATATGCGAGAACTTTTGTTTGATGTCCTTGCACCCTATATTCATCAATACGTTTAGGTCTTTCCAAAAAAGTTAGATAGGTTTGCATATAAAATGCAATGAACAAAAGTGAGCAAGGGCAGCTCTGGCAATTACCTCTGGTTATCTCTTACTGGTTCAGCGTTTTACCCTAGATGATAAGCTGTTGATACAGCACCTGAATACTCAGGATATTGCTCAGTCCAAAGCCAATATTCTTCATAGTTAACCAGAGGTCTCACCAGGACACCCTGTCAAAAGCCTTTTCTCCATCAAGTAGCATCATTGGAGATTAGTTGATATAATCTTTTCCTAAAGTTACCTCAGATTATAAACCAGTGGTCTAGGTCTATGATAATGGTACCATAACAACAACAATTAAACGATGGATCTTCAATAGAGCACTGTTGAGAGATCCCATATAAAATCACCACTAGATTTGCCTGCGCTTTTGGTGGCCTTCGGTGCATGATGTTGGGCAGTCTTAATTTTCACAGCCCCCTTGAGAAAGAACAGGATCCCCTTGCAGGCCATCTTTATGAACCTGACCACTTGATTCTCACAGACAGACTCATCAAGATTAGATAGAGAAGCATGGTGGAGACCAGACATTCCACCCAAGGGATCTGAGGACAGACACAACCATCTCTCAGTTAGTTTGATTTCCGTTGCCACTACACCTATTGCTCCTTGCAACATCTTATCAATGGAAATGGTGTTAGGGGGCGTCAGAGGTGACATAGGCCTCACTTGTCAGTTTCTCTTTCCCATGGAGGCACTTAGTCAATTAATTAGTTACTAGGTTGCCCCCAAATATTCAGCCAGAGTGACAACAAGTGGAGAAAAGAGATATTCCAACTGTGAGCTGCACCATACACTAGAATCTATAAAATATGTGAGAATCAGGGACACTCACCCTCTGTAGGCTTTGGAAAAAAGGAGGGTGGCCCAGCCCAGTCTCGCCCGGCCACGCGCAGACAGGCCCGCTCTTGCCCAGGCTTGGCCCATGCGCATGCTCAGGCACTTCCTGCACTGTGGGAGCCCCAGCGAATTTTGAAGAACGCTTCTAGGTGCGAACTGGTGGCGTTGGCGGCACTCCTTCCACAAGGTCACCTGGGGCTTGTGGTCTGCCCCCCTTGCGGTGATGCTGTCTCCTTTCCGCTGTCACCTAGTGATGGATGGATGGATGGTGACAGAGACAAATCAATACAGAAAGTGGGCACCACCGATGCTATTATGGCTGCACATTTTTACCCCACATTCGCCAAACTTATACCAGGCAAAATCATTTTTGGTCTCTCTCGCACTACGATAAAAGGTCTCCTCATCAGATATGAGATGCAATGCCCTGTTGATCATGCCCCAATATCCATAGAGATGAGGTTCCCAGAAACATGAAGGGAGAGGGGTTGTTGGAGGCTTGGGAGTAGCTTGCTATAGGACATGCAGCTTAGAAAGAAGTTGGCAGAAATCATTACATGGTGCCTGGAAATAAGTGACGATGGGTAGGTAAACGTGGGTGCTCTGTGGGAACTATCTAAAAGCAGTTGCAAAAAGACATTCAATAAGTGGCACAGCAGAACTTAACAGAAATAGTTGAGACACTTGCAGACAGTTGGAGAACAGGAACTGAGAAGATAAGGCAGAAGCTCACAGCGGTTGTATAACATAATATTAAGGAAAATAACATTAAACTCAGCAAATATAGTAAAAAAATCAATTACTTTAATATTGCGATCCTTTACTTAAGAAGAAATAACAATAATATTGACTTCAAAAATATTGCTATTAAAAATATCTCAATTTCCTAAGTATTTTAAACAAAAATATGGAAATACTAAATATTGGCACCACACTAAAAAAAACTAAACAAAACTAAAATATTGCGAACTAAAATATTGCTAGCCAAAATATTGCCATTCTATAATAAAAAAATAAAAATAGGCACAAACTCAATCATAAATAAATACATTAATCACAAAATATTTTAATGCACTATGTATACATATACGCACACACACATAACAACAACAATTAAATACATTAATATAAATATGTTTAAAAATATCGTAATCACAAAATAAGGAATAAATTATAAAAAACATTTACACATAAATAAATTTAACAAAAAATACAATGCATAAATTCTAAATATTTAGAAGGTAAAATATATAAAAGAAATGGATATATTACCTTAATCCTTAATGTAAAACTATAATAGAACATGACCAAACAAACAATAATTAGCGTTCACTAAATAGGGTTAAAATATATTAAAAAATCAGGAAACCAACTAATAAAATTGAAATTTACAGTAGTTATCAAAATAAATTGCTTTAGTAATTAAAAAGCAGTATAAAAAGGATACATAAATGTTCAAGAAATTCTTTCACTGAAACACTGCATTTCAAGAAGCCTGATTTTTGAAAGACATCAGAAAAATAGCCAGTGCTAATAAAAAGCAACATATTTCCAAGTAATTTAATTAAATTCTACTTACATTTGATTAGTTAAAAGAACACTTCATACTGATATTTTAACGGAATAAATAATTTAGATTTCTTTTCTCATGTTTCCTAAACCTAAAATAAACCATCACTGTAACTAAAATTGTATACATATTTGAAAACCCTACAATACAAGGGCAAATAAAAAGTAACATGAAAAAATATAATCACCTAATTAACTAGCAACTTCTCTTTTAATAGCAACATAAACAATAGTTGAACAATAAAACCGAATTATTTGCCATAGCAAAATTAATACTACCATTTTTTCTTACAGTCCAAAAGAAACACCTTTTCCAAAATCCAACAAAATCAATGAAAAATTAAAAAGACATTTCCAAAATTCACGAAAACATTTAATTCATAGGCATACATTTAAAACATGTTCTACTAATGCATAAATAATTAAGTAGTAAAAAATGTAATTACTAATAATTTACTAAGACTAAAATATTGTGTAGTTCACAGTTGAAATGTCTAACAGAGCCACGTGCACAAGATTTCAGAAAGGAAAATGTAGACTTTCCGCAGCCTGGTGGGCAGATGATCTGGATTGTATCAACGACACAGAGGATCAGATTATGCAATACTCCTTTTTTTGCCCGCTCACAGCAGACAATAGAGAGAACTTGGGGGCATATTATCAAGAATGGCGTTAAAATTATCGCCGCTTTAGCGGCAGAAAACTGCCGCTAAAGCGGCGATAATCGGCTTGATAATATGCCCTGGAGAATTCCAATAGAAGCCCATGTTGACACCAGAACATGGGCTTCTATTGGAATTCTCAAGGGCATATTATCAAGCCCATTATCGCCGCTTTAGCGGCAGTTTTCTGCCGCTAAAGCGGCGATAATTTTAACGCCGTTTCTTGATAATATGCCCCTTAGAACTTTAAAACATTTCATCAGGCTATAAAGTCCAGCAACAAGCAGCCAACGTCCTTCTTCAAATGCTGCAAACAAGATAAATCCCAAAACTCAAGACCATAATTCCAAATCCAAAAGCTCTTAATCTGAAACCAGAACACAGTATATTTCATCAGGGTGGGTTATTACTGCCGTGGGATAATCTTAGCCTCAGTGTCTTTAATAAAATCCAGATTTTCTGCCCACTAAGCTGTAGAAGATCTACATTTTATGCCAGGGCACGGAGGCTAATATTATGCAAGTTTAAAGTGCAGTTAAAACTTTGTCAATTGCATTCACAAAAGGTTTAAAATAGCAACTTTTAAATATGTTCTCATTCAACCAATCTGCAGCTCTTATGATATCTTACAGACCACCATCCAGTAGAAATGCCTTTGATGTTGATGCACCCCTAAGCGTCCAAATCTACTCATATCCACACCTGCCTCTCTCATCACCCCTTTCATCCTCCTTGTACTATGAGGCTACCTGTCCAAAAGTGATAACTGTGCAACATTATTCCTCAAGGTCTCAGAACTGCTTACATACTCTTTTAAACATTTTAGCAAGCATAATCTTTCATTTGAGTCAAAATATGGGTAAAATATAGTCTTTGATAAGGTTTTCATTCTTCTGGGAAAAAAAAACCTTCTGGCTGATAGGCCCTACTTGTAACATCCAGAGCCCTCACATCTGAAATCCTTCAAAACATCATCAAACAAAGTAGAAGAGTCAGCTTCCAAGAGTTCAGTTTTAGAGTCAGGTTTGAATTATTTCCTCAATGTATTAAGACCTCTAACACACGTCTAAAATCTCACAATGAAATATATTTCACCATAGGCGGGTTCAACACCCTCATACTATGCATTATTTTCATAATCAGTAAATTCTGACCAACAGACACACCATTTATTAAACAATGACCTTCCACTATACCGGACCTATAGACATTCACTGTTCTGTATGATAATCCATTTCCAAATAATTCAGTTAAATAATTAACCATGAAATTTAAATCTGTTGATACAGGATCATAATTCCATTGTATACACCAACAAACCCATTTCTGCCAAGCCAGTCTATGCAGCAAACACAACAAGATGATGGACGGAGTGCTGAAACTCTTCAATCACTCACCCACAGTCAAGAAATCTGGGGTTAATCCATTGTTCTTTTGCTCACTATGTCACCCCAGTTTGGACCCAGCCATATGCAAATCAGTCTTGACCCTGTTCCTCATGGGAACAGTCAAGCCCGAACTGCCAGGCCAGGTCCACCCTAGACAGAAAAGAAGCATCCTCTAATCGGTTTCAGAGTTTCACCCCCTCATCAGCCAGACTAGCTTGAATCCAGTGGCAAAGCATGCAAGAAACCCACGTCTGGGCATACACTTGGCCATTTAGGGCAAACATAGCAAACACAACAAGATGATGGATGGAGTGCTGAAACTATTCAACCACTCAACCCCAGTCAAGAGATCTGGGTTTAATCCATTGTTATTTTGCTCACTAATTCTCCCCAGTTGGGACCCAGCCAGATGCAAATCAGTCTTGACCCTGTTCCTCATGGGAACAGTCCAACCTGAACTGCAAAGCCAGGTCCTCCCTGGACTGGAAACAAGCATCCTGGGACTAGTTTTGGGGGTTCACCCCTCATCAGGGAGGCTAGCTTGAATCCAGTGGCACGGAGAGCAAGGGCCTGACATTTGGGCATACCCTTGGTGTTAGAATTGGGGGTCTCTAGTTGGCACAGGTAGGTACTTGTGACAAATAGGGACCCTCGCCTCTAGTCAGGGTAAAGGGGTACACTCCTAAAATAACCCCTGCTCACCCCCTTGGTAGCTTGGCACGAGCAGACAGGCTTATCTCAGAGGCAGTGTGTAAAGCATTTGTGAACACATACAGTAATCTAGTGACACACTACAGATGGACACCACACAAGGTTTTATATCAAAAATAAGTATTCTTTATATAGTTTTAACACAAGACCATAAACGACAAAAATCCACAATACTGTACTTAAGATGGTAGTTTTAGCTTAGTTCAGTTCAGTTCTTAAGATGCGACACTTTAAGTCAATGTACCTTACAATGCGGGACGCTTCCACAACAAGCAATGTTGCAGCGATGGAAATGCGACAAAGTTCTGGTGCAAAGAAATAAAGACGTCAAGTTCTTCCTGATGCGGCACGCTTCTCCGAGGTTGCGAGAAGTCTCGACTCGATGCGTCAGCTACAGCGGCGACACCCTTGTTCAGCGATGCGACGACAGCGGCTTTGGCGGCGACCCTCTTCTCCGACGTTGCGAGACGCTTCCGCTCGATGCGACAACTGCAGCGGCGACACCCTTGTTTCGTGATGCGACGGCAGCAGCTCCGACGGCGGCACGCTTCTCCGTGGATGCGAGGCGCTTCTCTTGATGCGGTGCAATGCGACAGCTACAGCGGCGACACCCTCCTTCGGAGTTGCGACGGCAGCGGCTGCGACGGCGACACGCTTCTTCCTCGATGCGAGACTCTTCTCTTGATGCGGTGCAATGCGACAGCTACAGCGGCGACACCCTCCTTCGGAGTTGCGACGGCAGCAGCAGCGACGGCGACATGCTTCCTCTTCGTTGCGGGACGCTTCTCTCGATGCGGTGCAATACGACAGCTACAGCGGCGACACCCTCCTTCGGAGTTGCGACGGCAGCAGCAGCGACGGCGACACGCTTCTTCCTCTTGAGTCGCGCTTCCAGCTCCTTGCGACACGCAGTCCCTTCAGAAGGCCCAAAACAGCAGCAGGCACTTCCAGAGGATTCTTGGGGAGCTGGTGGTTGAAGTCTGTTGTCCCTGAGACTTCAGCAGGAGGCAAGCTCTTTTCTCAAGCCCTTGGAGATACTTTACAAGTTGAATAAAAGTGCACACAAAGTCCTTTCTCCTTCCTTTGGCAGTCAGGCAACCACTGCAGGCAGATCCCTCTAGCTTAGGGATAGTCTTCTCCTCAGTTCCTTCTTGGTTCCGCTCCTCAGCAAAGGTTTCTTCTTGTTTTCCCAAAGTGATCTAATTTCCTAGGGGTCTGGGTCCCCTTTTTATACCCAGTTTCCCTTTGTTCTCTGAAGGCAGAGAGGCCTCTGCCTAGTCCAAAACCAGTTCTGGTCAGTCCTGGAGCACTTTGTTTTTCTGACTCCTTCTTTCCTTTCAGAATGTGGGGCAGAGTGCTCAGCCGCCCGGCAGGAGGTGGAGCCAGCATTGTGGAAGGCAGGCACAGCCCTATTCAGACCCAGGTGCAACTCCTCCCTCCACTCTGGATGCAGATCTTTCTATTCAGCCCTGTGCTGACTCACCCTGTCTCCTGTAGCCACCCCCAGCCCCTGTCACTCAATCTCCAGACAAGGAATACACAACCTAGCAGAGGCAGGCTTGGAAGTTTAGGCAAGAAAATACCCACTTTCTAAAAGTGGTATTTTCAAACACAGAATGTTAAAACCAACTTCACTAAAAGATGTATTTTATCATTCTGAGTTCAGGCATACTAAATTCGTTTTTCTACCATGTTCCCTGGGTCAGTTCTGACTATAAGGTGTAATAGTCAGTCTGCCCATTCTGGCCTATGGGGAGCAGGTAGCCTTGCAATAGTGAAAAACGAAAATGGCTGTAATTCACTATTAGGACATGCCACACACACCAGGGCATGTCCTACCTTATACTTACAATGCACCCTGCCCTAGGGCCTACTTTAGGGGTGACCAACATGCAGTAAAGGGAAGGTTTAGGGACTGGTAAGTGGGTGTACTCACCAAGTCGACATGGCAGCCCTAGGCTGCACACAGGCTCTGCGATGGCAGGCCTGAGACACATTTTACAAGCCGCTTCTGTGGGTGGCACAACCAGTGCTGCAAGCCCACCAGCGGCATTGGATTTACAAGCCCTGGGCACACTCAGTGCACTGTACTAGGGACTGACAAGTAAACCAATCATCCAATCATGGAGTCACTAATCCATCACACAATTTATAATGGGGAGAACATATGCACTTTAGCACTGATCAGCAGTGGTAAAGTGCCCAGAGTCATAAAACCAACAAAAACAGGTCAGAGAAAATACAGGAGGAAGGCAAAAAGTTTAGGGATGACCCTGCAAAAAGGGCCAAGTCCAACACTTGGCCACTTAGGGCGAACATAGCAAACACAACAAGATGATGGATGGAGTGCTGAAACTATTCAACCACTCACCCCCAGTCAAGGGATCTGGGTTTAATCCATCCTTCTTTTGCTCTCTATGCCACCCCAGTTTGAAACCAGCCATATGCAAATCAGTCTTGACTCTGTTCCTCATGTTAAAAGTCCAGCCCAAACTGCCACATCAGTTTCACATCATCCTCCCTGGACCGGAAACAAGCATCCTGGGACCGGTTTCAGGATCTTGACTTGGGGTGAGTGTTTGACAACGTTCAACATTCCATCGATCCTCTTTTTGTGTCGCAATTGCGGGAAGGGTATGCCCAGACGTGGGCCCTGTGCTCACTACGCTACCGGTTTCAAGCTAGCCTGGCTGATGAAGGGTAATACCCCGAACCCAGTCCCAGGATGCTTGTTTTCTGGTCCAGGGAGGACGTGGCCTGGCAGTTGGAGCAGACTGTTCCCATGTTTATCAAGCAACATAAACAATAATAGAAAGAGAAAACAATATCAAAAAAGGGGTAGCTGGTTTCAAGCGATGAAAGGTACAACACATGTTATAATAACAATAATCACAATCCATACACACATCTCTAGAACATTCCATGAAATAATATCAACAGAGATCAATGGGCGATTATGTTGTAAGGAGTAGCAACAAAAGAAGGAAGATGGCTTCGTGTTGCTGGATTTTATTGCCTGATGGAATGTTTTAATATTCTAAGTTCTCACTATTGTTGCTGCTGTGAGCGGGCATTAAAAGGAGTATTGCACAATATTAGCTTCTGTGTCCTGGCATAAAATTATGAGTAAACAACATGTACAGCAAAGAAAGTACAAGCTGTGAAAGAAAGCACTTTAAATGTACAAAATATTATTTTAATCCATGTTACAAGGAAGCAACTACAAAAAGAGAAATTGTTGAGAATGTTAAAAACATAATCATAATCATCCACCCACCCTAACAGAAATTGAAGTAAGAAATGTACTGCAAGAACTCCGGTAAGCAAGTGCCAGCTCACAAGAGCCTACTGGACAATTTTAAAAAATACAATCCTCAGTGTTTTTAAATAAACTACATGCCAGGTCCCTGCATTTCCAAACTTAAAATGAGTCATAGCCAGAACTAGAAAAGCAACCAAAGAAACAGTTGCTGCTCTAAATCATTTGAGGATATAAATGTCCCTGAAAATGTAACCTTAACACAGTCATACTTTCCTTTTATACAACAATGGTAACAACAAGAAAAGTATAATAATATATGCCACTGACAAAAACCTACTAAACCTAACTTGGAGCAACACGCACATGATTTATGGCACTTAAAAATCATGTCTTCCACCATACACACAAATCTTTACAACCGATGGAGAATACCAAAACAC
This sequence comes from Calotriton arnoldi, assembly GCA_963921515.1. Taxonomy (NCBI): domain Eukaryota; kingdom Metazoa; phylum Chordata; class Amphibia; order Caudata; family Salamandridae; genus Calotriton; species Calotriton arnoldi. The sequence goes on from CAWUFW010019590.1 coordinate 45,773, forward strand.
CAATGTCCCCTTAGTGTACACACTTTTAGCCAAAAAACAAATTTCAACATATTATAATCCTCAAAATAATTATCGACTTTGACCAAAAAACGATTTTTACCATTCTAAAATTAAATCTTCACACAGTCATTCATTGCTACCACTTTAAATAAAATATCTACCGTCAACTGCAAATACTGGCAAGTGTGGAATACTCCAAAAATGACATAATATTTAAAAATATGAATTTGCTCTAGAATACATTCTTGTAACTGAAATAACAAAACATTATAATCTATTAGTAGAATGACCTTACTATCAAAGACATGAACAAAAATTAACTACCATAATGTACTACTTTGAAGATACTTTGGTTGGTAGATGGCACTGTTCTGGACACAGATGCTAACCCAAGCTCCATATACCATGGAGGAAAGTGTATGACTGTATTACGGCACAACTGGCAAATACCAACAATGCATTGGAAGGGTAGAACAATTCCTTCCAAGCAACCCTAGGATAAAGCCACCAAACACTAACCAATTTTATTTTAAATGATAAAAGCAACTAAAAAATATATAATTATTCAATTAAATTAAATAGTAAAAAATCCTGAATTGATGTCTGTGATCTTCCTGAGTCACTAGGGCCACTATTGTGGCTTGTAATAAAATGGTCACCCATTTGTGTCCTTACCCTCCCAGTTCAACCCCATATTCGGAAACTCGATATCCACTCCAGCACTGGAACCACTCCAATTCCAATGATGGACAACAGCGAAATGCACATGAATAGCTGACCTTTTCAGTGAACAAGAAATTAAGGATTTTGATCAGTTTAAGAGAGAATATGGGCTCAAAAAAGGTGAGTGATATCACTACAGACAGGTCCGACAATGGGATATGCAGTTTGGAGTCAAATCATGCAATAGCCACTAACGAGTAAATGCCTGATTCTTCTTGTTGGAAGAATGTGCGAAGTCCTTGAGCAAGAGATACCGAGGAAAATAGTAGAAAGATGACTTCAATAAACCTGAGGTTTCTCACTTGTCTTTTAAAATATCAAAACAAGGCTACCTTTACTAATACAGAATGTGCAGTGTATATCATTGAAATACAAATTGACAGTGCAATATAAATATGTTTTAAGGTGAAATAAGCAGATAAATAAAATGGTTTGACATGACCCTCATCTACCTCTGCAGATGTGAGAACTGCAGGGCTATCGAGAGGTCTCTAGAGTTCAAGGTAAAACTATAAATAAAATAAACAAGCACTGAATGGCTTGACCCCTGTCACTCAAACAGATGCTTAAATATCCCAGTTCCCTTTTTAACTGCACCACACCACATCATATATTCAGTGAGAAAATAATACTACCCTTAGAACATGTAGCTGGGTTAAATTACATGCCTACTGCATGATATTCAACTCAGCAGTTTGGGCTGTACTGTTCCCATGAGGAGCAAGGTCAAGACTGATTTGCATGTGGCTGTTTCTCAACTGGGGTGGCATGGTGAGCAAAGGAACAATGGATTCAACACAGATATCTTGACTGGGGGTGAATTTGTGATTTGTTCCACATTCCGCCCATCATTTGTGTTGTTTGCATTCTCGCCCTAGGTGTGCAGGGTATGCCCAGACATGAGTCTCGGGTTCACTGTGCCACTGGATTCAAGCTAGCCTGGCTGATGAGGGTTGATACCCTGAAACAGTTCCCAGGATGCTTGTGTCTGGTCCAGTGAGTACCTGGCTTGGCAGTTCAGGGTGGAGTGTTCCCAAGAGGAGCAGGGTCAAGACTGATTTGCATGTGGCTGGGTCTGAACTGGGGGGGGCATGGTGAGCATATCTCTTAAGTGGGGGTGAATATTTGATTTGTTCTGCATTCCGTCCAACATGTGTGTGTCTTTCACTTTGAATAGTAGTCAATAGCAACAACAGAAAATTCAGACTCAGCAAGTAAAGAGTTAAATGGACCAACCAAACTTCTGTCCACTTTTTCTGCAGATCTAGAAGTATATTCATTTGGTTGCTTTGTCGGCATTCTTACTTTTAACCCCTTCTCCTCACAGCTACACTCCACTCAATCACCTACAAATTCATCAACTATTTTATTCATGAGGGGCCACCAGAAAATTTTGCATACTCTGCGTTTCATCAAATTCTTGCCCAAATGTCCTTCATGCGCACCACACATTATTCTTGGCCTTAAACTATCAGGACATACCAATCTTTCTCCACGCATCAGGATGCCATCTTCAACCAACAACTCCAAGGAAACTTTAACACAAGTTTGAAACTGGTAAGTGCATTTTTTTCCTTGGGTCATCCATCTTTCACAAACTTCATCACTTGTAATAATAATGCATTCTTGGACAACTTTCTTCTCCACTCCACTTCACTTATTGCAAACATGTTTGCTACATCAATGGATGCAATGAAACAGCTATCTTGTTTTTCATACTCAATCATTCCTATGTCACACTCAACAATTGGAAATCTGGATAGATGGTCAAAGAGCTTACTGCCAATCAGGTGTTGGTGCAGACCTGCAAAGCAAAGACTAAATATGTGCTCCTTTGCAGTCAAACTGTATAGCCCCTGATAATTCTTTACTTTGCTTCCCTTCACCCAACCATCCAATGCCGTGCAAAAGGAATTGACACAAGCCATCCAGGTCATTTGGGCCAGTTTCTGACTGTCCTACATTTCTATCTGTACTTTTCTGGGGTCAGCCCAAACTTCCTGACAAGGACTTCCTTCATGGGAGGGATACTTCATTTTGTCCTCCTTTTCTAGGGCCAGTAGGGTGTCCCTACCCTCGCTAGGGATATGCCTCCACAGACTAGCCCACCAATTCCCCCCCAGGGATGTTGTGCATCTGTAAGGCAATCTCATAAGCCTCAAGCCACTTATCAATATAATTTCCCACAACAGAGTTAAGCACCAGACCTTTAGGAATATGGACCTTCTTGTCTCCAGAGGGCACTGTAGAAATGGTGCCACCATCACTGATGCACTCTGCTTGTCTGGACTTGCTGTCCTGGTCCTTCAGGAGCCTCTCATGAGCCAAACATGTAAAGGTAAGTTTTTTCTCCATGGCCAGTTTCATTTCTTCCATCGCCAGTCTATTTTCCTCCATTTTGAGCTTAGCCATCTCCAGCCTGTACTCCCTCTCTGCTTTCCTCTCCACCACCTCCTCTAGGTAAAGTATGTGGGAGGACACACTGTGCCCTGCACTTGAAGGTATCTCCTGCTCTGGGAGTAGATCACCTTCGTCCTCAACAGATCACAGTACAATACCCTCCTGTGTGTCCTGATGCTCCTTTTAGTGGGCAGCCCCCTCTCCTGGCAAAACTCCTTGAGCTGAGCCACAGTGTAGCTTTCTAGGTTGAAAAGCTCAAACTCCATCTTTGCAGGTGAATTCACAGACACAAACAGTTAGATAGAGTAAGAATGAATTTTAAAGAAAAAGCAAAATTCATGATCAGGGAGAACTTAAAACTCAAATTGATCTTAGATAGTGGATGGTAGTGTACAACACATCACTGTATGGCACTGCACAAACACAATTGCTATCCTACACTTAGAATTTGGTAACCAGGAAAAACAAATTACTAGGGCGCTCAGCACTCTTTCGGGCTCAGTATACACGCAATTAATCTAAAAGTTAGGTGCTTCAAAAGAGAAAAGATTGGTTACCAATTCAATATAATTAATCCCCTCACCCGAGGGGATATAAACAAATAAAGGTCACCCCGACCACACAGTTTGTCCTATGTATAGTTCAATTTTCCCAAAACTCTTGATCCAAGTTCAAATTTCAGTTGTTTATTCAAGTTTATCACTCTTCCACTGTAGCCAGGTAATAATTTCAAGACACAGCTTGATCTTAAGTTCTAGTTGCAGAAAAACCAGCCAACATGTGTTTCGTCGTGCAATGTAATGCACAATAGACTTCTTTAGGGCTGAAATCCCAAAAAGAGTACAATTATTAAAATGTTCTCAAAATACAAATGGAAAGATGAGAAGAAATTCACTCTCCAAGTGATAAGAAGAAAGGCCTCTACCATCACCAAATTGTGATTATAATGATGTCTAGTGAGAAAGAAAAGGGATATCACTGAGTATGTGTTAAGAAAAGATCAGAGGCAATAGCCCTATATATTACAAAGCCAAGTATCTGGACAATTATCCAAAAGAATAGTATATTCACCCGATAATCCAATAACACCTGCTTGACGTTCGTTGATAAAATCCATAAACTCCAATTCTCAGGTTAAAGGAAACACAATCTCCAAAGTCCTATATATGCAAGCAAACCAAGTTATAATAACAATTCCAATCCGAAATGAAATCACTACATAATCAAAAACTAAGAAATTAAATTCACCTTGTAACTTGCTAAATCCTTCTTTGCAAGTACATGGACTCCTGATAAGATGTATCTTAAGTAAACCTCTTCTTTCTTAATCTAGTATCCTGTATATAAGATGAAGAAAGGAAAATTAAACTTAGAAAATCAAAAACTATATATAAGAAATAATCGGACCACACAAAACTCAGTTATCTCATGTCCAAGTCTCAATGAAAAGTTACGACGTCTCACCTATAATATAGTAAATCTGTAGCTAGATATGGTAATCCATAACTTAACGTCTAGAAAAAGATGAATGGAAGTATATAATTCACAGTAGAAAAATCACGTGTTCGTGACCTAGGGAAAACACAGAAAAACGTAAAATCAAACAAGTCTTACTAGCGTGACTTCATATCCAGTCACCCATACTCTAAATCACCCAAATGGTTAACCTTAATATCACTAAGTATACAGACGCTCTACCGTCACATCTCCTAATTTAACCCTATGTCAAAAAGTAACCCGGTTCCCGAGTAGCGTAATAAATATAACGAACTCCTGTATACAAACACTTAAAATCACCTTCGTAAAACGCACTCTTGATCTACATTTCCCAAAAGTAAACACGGGCAGTCCCCCACCTTATGTGTCCGAGTTACCACGTCCCGGTAATCCCGTGCTCCCGGCGGCGTACACCATGGGCGCCATCTTGCTACTACTTGAATACACTCTCTACCTTGGAGGTCTTCTATCTCTGTGGCGTGAAAAAAGTAAGCGCCATCTTGGAGCAGTAAATTACTACTAATATATTAGCCGTATCCATTTAGACGAGCTAGAACTAGTCATATCCAAGAATAATCTCTATCTTAAACACAAATCCATGACATCTCACTAGCTAGTGAAGTAAGCACCTCGTCTAGTAATTTGTCTAGTAGCGAGAGCGAGGATCTAGGGGAGGGACCATCTAGTATGATAACTGAGAATAGTTTTTTAAAAGAGGTCCACCGGATCAGAATGGGGAATCGGGAGACAGGTGCAAGACGCCGAGATATAGGGGCAAAAAGACTAGGAGAGGGGCAAGGGGAAAAGGAACAACAAAACGAGAAACAAGGAATGAGGACACGCTCATGGAAGAACTGAACAGTAATACTGTACAAATGTCGAATGTAATTGATGTGATTAATCTATCTAAAATTGATTTGTCTGTGAATATGATTTCAGTATTGAAAAGAGGATTGGGGTTTTGTCCAATGTCATGGAATGATTGGTATAATACCAAGGTTGACCTGTACAAGTTTGTGCGACTATTGAAATTAAAAAAGTTTTTCTCGACTAATTCTATTAAGACATCATGTAGTGATGTGATACCAGAATTGAGTAATATGACTATACAAGATGTCTATGATACCAGGTTATTACTATCATTAACGGAAAATGAAGAAGATCCATTAACCATGACTCGGTTATTTGAGGATTTAGAAGTTAATACAGATTTGAGTATGAGGAGTGGTCTTAAAAGTAAATCAAAATGGACTCCACAATTATCGTCTGGTAACAATATTGACATGTTTTATAAGGCTGTGAATTATGATTAGGCAGGGTGATTGATAACAAAAGAACGAAAGGGACCTACCAAAATTGTGACAATTTATCTAAGGCGGAACGAGAGGCTTGAAAGCCTTCAGTAATAACCAGGAATTGGTAATTCGCATGGCAGATAAAGGTGGTAACATCGTGGTGATGAATAAATGTGACTATGATGATGAACTTCTCTCACAACTTAATAATGAACAATATTATGAAAAATAGACTAGTAATCCTACGCAGGAATTTATGAGTTTGATCAATAGGAATCTTAAAATTTGGTATGATAGGGGTTTGATCAATCATGATGAATATGTGTACCTACTTGTTGATCACCCCAGATCTCCATGTATGTACAGTTTTCCTAAGATTCATAAGAACCGTACCAGACCACTAGGTAGACCGATTATATCGGGAATTGGCGGTCCTACAGAAAAACTCTCTCAGTTCATTGATACATTTTTTAGATCTTACGTTCAGAACTTACCATCATATATACAAGATACGAAACACATCTTGAATCTTATGAACGACGTGACATGGGAACCAGGGATGATCCTGGTGACCTTAGATGTTGTGTCATTGTACACCAATATTCAGCACAACTTAGGGATTAAGGCTTTACAATCATTTTTACACAAACGTCTGGTGGAATACTTTGAACACACTGAGATGTTTCTTGATATGACAAGATTGATATTGGAAAATATTGTGTTCTTGTTTGACAACAAATGGTACACGCAAATACTTGGGACTGCCATTGGTTCCAGATTCGCTCCGTCTTTTGCCAACCTTTTCATGGGTTGGTTTGAGGCGGAGTGGATCTGGGGTCTTAGGGGCAGTAAATGGCTAGACAACATTTACTATTGGGGGAGGTTCATTGATGACTGTCTTTTAATATGGACAGGGACTGTTTCTGAATTAGAGGAATTTTTTGTATATTTGACCTCAAACAATTGTAACCTTAATTTTACCACACATTTCGATATACAAAAAATTGTCTTCCTAGATGTAGAATTGTATATTCGTGATAATAAGATTTGCAGTAAGATGTTTCGCAAGAGTACTAGCTGTAATGCGTTGTTACATGCAGAGAGTTGTCATCCTCGATGCCAAATAAATGCCATCCCGAATGGGGAGATGGTTAGGACTCGGAGAATTCGTTCTCAACAGTCTGAATTCAATGAAGCTATTGAGGACATTAAGACCAGATTTATTGCTAGGGGTTATGACCAAGGTGTAGTAGAAAAGGCCGCTGTCAAAGCACACAAATTGCACAGAAAAACTACTCTTAAATCAGTGAGTAAAAATAGTCTGACAGGTGGCAGTGATAAAATTAGATTGGTGACAAATTACGGTCGTGATAGTAATAAACTATATAAGATACTTAAAAAACACTGGCATTTATTGAGATCAGATAAATCGATAGCATCTTACTTGACAATGACACCTAGTGTGACGTTTAGAAAAGGTCTGACGCTGGCTAACATAGTCTGTCCTAGTTATCCTAAAATTTCAACAAGCATAAATTGGCTGAGTGACCAAATTAAAGGATTCCATAAATGTGGACGTTGTAGCTCATGCTGTTGGGCTATTACTAAGATAGCTCATTTTAACTACAATAATATGGGTGACTTTAAGATTACTACGTTTATTAATTGTGATACTACATTCGTAATTTACGTTATTGTTTGTACTTGTCAGAAGATCTACATAGGAAGTACAATTAGGCGACTTCGAGATAGAATGGCTGAACATTTTAGAGCACTCAAGAATGGGGATACCAGATATCCTATAGTTGCACATTCTGTACAGAATCATCAAAACCAAGGGGATCACAAATTTAGCTTTCATGGAATTGAGCACGTGAGACTAGATGCACGAGGAGGTAATAGAGAATTAATGCTTAGACGTAAAGAGGCGATATGGATTATGAAATTGACGGCAGTGGAACTTGGTTTAAATATTGATAGTGAACTGCAATATTTTCTAGGCCAATAATACACTGTGGATCCTTTTTGTACATGCGTATTTTATGTGTCAGTAATATAGCCGCATGTAGATGTAAGGAGCGGCTATTGAAATTACATGTTACTCAGATGTGTTAACAATACGATCATTGGATACTGTTCTGTTCCTCTCCGTTTTGTTTATTAGATTTATGATGCTTAGTAAATGAATAAGTAATTCTGATGAACATGAGTTTATAATGAATTGGTTACTTATATGCCATATTTCAATATATTTGTATTGTGAGGATCACTGACAGAATATCGATGAGAAGAATATCGACCTACAAAAATATAGAATGCCAAAATATCGAATCCCTATCTACAAACAGGTAAGTACAAAAATATTGAATCCAAAATATAGTTGTAAAAAATATAGTCAAAATATCGAATTTTTTAAATATCTTAAAAGTAATGTAAAATTAATGAAATAATATATATAATTAACTAAAACATACTTAAAAATACTTAATAAATAATTAATGTAAGTTAAAAAAAAATAAACATACATTTTTATTTTTTAATTTATATATATATTAACGTAATATTTATAAAAAATATTCAATATTTTTAGCGTAGGATAGCGGGAGGGTAAAATGTACTATTACCACTCCAGTGAGTGCAACAGTAGGGAAAGCATTGGATAGCGGGAGGGTAAAAATTACTATTCCCACTCCAGTGAGTGCAACAGTAGGGAAAGAGTTGGATAGCGGGAGGGTAAAAATTACTATTCCCACTCCAGAGAGTGCAACAGTAGGGAAACGTTGGATAGCGTAGGGGTAAAAATTACTATTCCCACTCCAGAGAGTGCAACAGTAGGGAAAGCGTTGGATAGCGGGAGGGTAAAAATTACTATTCCCAGTCCAGAGAGTGCAACAGTAGGGAAAGCGTTGGATAGCGGGAGGGTAAAAATTACTATTCCCACTCCAGTGAGTGCAACAGTAGGGAAAGCGTTGGATAGCGGGAGGGTAAAAATTACTATTCCCACTCCAGAGAGTGCAACAGTAGGGAAAGCGTTGGATAGCGTAGGGGTAAAAATTACTATTCCCACTCCAGAGAGTGCAACAGTAGGGAAAGCGTAGGATAGCAGAGGGTAAAAATTACTATTCCCACTCCAGAGAGTGCAACAGTAGGGAAAGCGTTGGATAGCGGGAGGGTAAAAATTACTATTCCCACTCCAGTGAGTGCAACAGTAGGGAAAGCGTTGGATAGCGGGAGGGTAAAAATTACTATTCCCACTCCAGAGAGTGCAACAGTAGGGAAAGCGTTGGATAGCGTAGGGGTAAAAATTACTATTCCCACTCCAGAGAGTGCAACAGTAGGGAAAGCGTTGGATAGGGGTAGGGGTATAAATTACTATTCCCACTCCAGAGAGTGCAACAGTAGGGAAAGAGTTGGATAGCGTAGGGGTAAAAATTACTATTCCCACTCCAGTGAGTGCAACAGTAGGGAAAGCGTTGGATAGCGTAGGGGTAAAAATGACTATTCCCACTCCAGAGAGTGCAACAGTAGGGAAAATAATGATTTAATATTTTAATAAAAATAAAATAATTATCAATACCAATAAAAAATTAATTAAAATTACTTACCAATTACAAAATATTTAATAATTAATTCTAAATACCAATAAATGTTATTTCTTAAAAATTAATTACCTATTAATTATTAATTAACAAAGAATTAATTTTCAATACCAAAAAATAATAAATAATAAAAAAATACCAAGTAATAATTAATTGACAGTAAACTAATTATCAATACACCAAAATATTTTCAATTATTAATTAATTACAATTAAATTACTTCCCACCTTATTCCCCTATAAACCTACAACCCGCTACAAAGAATAAATTAATACAATTAACATAATTATCAATTAATAAATTAATAAAAATTAATTACCAATTAATAAAAATTAATTACCAATTAATCAAAATTAATTACCAAATAAGAATTAATTAACAATAAATTAATAATCAATACCAATAAATAAAAATAAATAATTACTGAATTACAATTAAATTACTTCCCACCCTATTCCCCTATAAACCCACAACCCGCTCTGAATAATAAATTAATACAATTAATATAATTATCAATTAAAAAATTAATAAAAATGAATTACCAATTAATAAAAATGAATTACCAATTAATACAAATTAATTACCATTAATAATTAATTAACAATGAATTATTTATCAATACCAATAAATAAAATTAAATAATTACTTAATTACATTTAAATTACTTCCCACCCTATTCCCTATAAACCCACAACCCGCTACAGAACTAAAACGCAAAATTAAATTAAATATAATTAATAATTCCTAAAAGTTAATATTTAATTTACTATAATTAAATTACTTCCCACCCTATTCCCTATAAACCCACAACCCGCTACAGAATTAAATTACGCAAAAATTAAATAACATAAAATTCATTACTTTAAAAAAATTAAAACATACATTACAAAAATACTACATACTTTTAACACATATACTAACACTTAAAACACTATAAAAAAATTCGATATTTTTAACAACTATATTATGACTGTCAATATTTTGACAATCGATATTTCTTACCTGAAGTTCGATATTCTTAACCACTATAATTTGGCAATTCGATATTCTGTCCATTCTATATTAAAACTCGATATTTTGGCAATTCGATATTAAAAATTCGATATTATGTCTGTTTACGGTATTGTGAACTTTCTAAATCAATTCTAATGATACAAGGGATGTTTTATATATATGTGTATGTCAGATGCTATTGTTTGATTTTTTTCAATACTGTTAGCTCATCTATTTACATGATCTATGTTTATTCATTCTTTATAATAGATTCTGATAGGGATAACTGGGCTTATCTACTATCCCCTTGTTCTTTACTCGAATACTTTTTTTGTGCTTAACAAAAGTATTCCTATGGTAACTATTTCTTTTTCTGAATATTTCTTTCTTTATATATTGGTTATATTCTTTGAATATAGTATAAATATAAATGGTTGGTGACTTAGGGAATTTATAACAAGCTTTTCATGAATACGGTGACTCTTTACTGAGTATGGTACACAGAACTTAGATGCAAGATGGCGCCTAACTTGTAGATTGTAGATTTTGCGATCTTCACTTAATTTAGAGATTTTTTGTATTAAGTAACTCTGTATTACGGGTATTAAGATACGTTTTCTCCTTGAGACTGACTTTGATAGGATATTGAGACTGGTATATTATTTTAAGTTGAAATATATGGATTTGTGTTTAAGATAGAGATTATTCTTGGATATGACTAGTTCTAGCTCGTCTAAATGGATACGGCTAATATATTAGTAGTAATTTACTGCTCCAAGATGGCGCTTACTTTTTTCACGCCATAGAGATAGAAGACCTCCAAGGTAGAGAGTGTATTCAAGTAGTAGCAAGATGGCGCCCATGGTGTACGCCGCCGGGAGCACGGGATTACCGGGACGTGGTAACTCGGACACATAAGGTGGGGGGACTGCCCGTGTTTACTTTTGGGAAATGTAGATCAAGAGTGCGTTTTACGAAGGTGATTTTAAGTGTTTGTATACAGGAGTTCGTTATATTTATTACGCTACTCGGGAACCGGGTTACTTTTTGACATAGGGTTAAATTAGGAGATGTGACGGTAGAGCGTCTGTATACTTAGTGATATTAAGGTTAACCATTTGGGTGATTTAGAGTATGGGTGACTGGATATGAAGTCACGCTAGTAAGACTTGTTTGATTTTACGTTTTTCTGTGTTTTCTCTAGGTCACGAACACGTGATTTTTCTACTGTGAATTATATACTTCCATTCATCTTTTTCTAGACGTTAAGTTATGGATTACCATATCTAGCTACAGATTTACTATATTATAGGTGAGACGTCGTAACTTTTTATTGAGACTTGGACATGAGATAACTGAGTTTTGTGTGGTCCGATTATTTCTTATATATAGTTTTTGATTTTCTAAGTTTGATTTTCCTTTCTTCATTTTATATACAGGAGACTAGATTAAGACAGTAGAGGTTTACTTAAGATTCATCTTATCAGGAGTCCATGTACTTGCAAAGAAGGATGTAGCAAGTTACAAGGTGAATTTAATTTCTTAGTTTTTGATTATGTAGTGATTTCATTTCGGATTGGAATTGTTATTATAACTTGGTTTGTTTGCATATATAGGACTTTGGAGATTGTGTTTCCTTTAACCTGAGAATTGGAGTTTATGGATTTTATCAATGAACGTCAAGCAGGTGTTATTGGATTATTGGGTGAGTATACTATTCTTTTGGATAATTGTCCAGATACTTGGCTTTGTAATATATAGGGCTATTGCCTCTGATCTTGTCTTAACACATACTCGGTGATATCCCTTTTCTTTCTCACTAGACATCATTATAATCACAATTTGGTGATGGTAGAGGCCTTCCTTCTTATCACTTGGAGAGTGAATTTCTTCTCATCTTTCCATTTGTATTTTGAGAACATTTTAATAATTGTACTCTTTTTGGGATTGCAGCCCTGAAGAAGTCTATTGGGCATTACATTGCACGACGAAACACGTGTTGGCTGGTTTTTCTGCAACTAGAACTTAAGATCAAGCTGTGTCTTGAAATTATTACCTGGCTACAGTGGAAGGGTGATAAACTTGAATAAACAACTGAAATTTGAACTTGGATCAAGAGTTTTGGGAAAATTGAACTATACATAGGACAAACTGTGTGGTCGGGGTGACCTTTATTTATACAATTGCTATCCTCACCACTGATCATCAGTGTTAGAAATTGGGTTTCTGGTAGACTGGAGTGTGAGCCCTGGTCAAGCAGCAACCACAATCCTAGTCAGGAGGCACAAGCAAACCCAAAATTAACTTGTGCTCACCCTCTGGCAACTTGGCAGAGAGCAGTTAGGGTTCACTTGAAGACAATGTGTAAAGTATTTGTGTAACACTTCAAACAGTAAAACAGTGAATGTGTAACACTTCAAACAGTAAAACACTGAAAACACCACACAAAAAGATCCCACACTAGGACTAGGAAAATAGAGTGATTTTTATTCAATAAAACAAGACCAAAGGTTTTAACTTGAAATAGTGCCAAAAAGCATAAAGTGTCAACAAGGGATATCTGGTTGTGCCAGACCTGGACATGGTCACATGTTCAAGCCATTTGCAATGGAGAATGGGCCAGCTACAGGTACTCAGTTAGGCTCGCTGATGAAAGCACCTCAAATCCGGGTTGCGGAGCATTGGGTGGATCCTGGTCGAAGAAGCGATGTGCAGCTGAAGCAGAGCGTCAGTCCTGTGCTCTGGTGAGGCTCTGGTGCTAAGTCCTGTTGCATCGTTTTAGAGGAACCAGTCGATGGGGCTTGTGATGTGAAGTCCGGAGTCGGGAATGCGTCGCGCAGCTGGTGATACATCGTTTCTGAAAGCTGCAAGGCTACAATGCAGAGTCAGGCGGCGTCGTCATCCAGGCTACTGTTGATGAGAGATGCGAGGGCCTGTGCCGGAGATGTACCATGCCTTCAGTGAGGCATCGGTTCCAAGGACTGTGAGAGAGATGCGTGCCTTGGGCACCGGGTCCAATTCACGCACCAGCGGCGATGCGTCTGTTCTGCTCGAGGATGCGCTGCACAGCTAAAGAGATACATCAGTACTGCTCAGGGATGCGCCGCTATGCAGAGAAGATGCACCAGTTCTGCTGGTAAGTACCTGCCTTGGAGGCAGTCCTGGACTACCTCCAAGGGTCCAGGACTGGTGTGACACCACTTGACAGGGTAGACTCACTGATGGCTGAGTCCAGGTGTAGGTGCAGGGTGTTTGGAAAATTGTCATGTCCCTGAGGCTTCTGTTCAGGAGGCCAGTCAACTAGCCCTTGGAGTCACTCTGGGTCTGGGTTCAAGAGATGCGGGTCCAGTCCTTCTCAATCTGGCAAGAAAGCAGCAGGTCAGCTCAGCAAAACAGGAGTCCAGCTGAGTGGCAGTCCTTTCAGCAGCACAGCAGTCCTTCTTCCTGACAGAGTATCCATCTGTCCAGAAGAGTACTGAAGTGGTGGTGTCTGAGGTCCTTAATTTATGTACAGTGGTGTCTTGCAGGTTGGAAGAAGTTTCTAGAGGCATGCCTTTGAAGTGCACAGATGCCCTGCCTTCCCTGCCCTGGCTCTAGGCTAACTACAGCAGGTATGCAGCCCTTTGTGTGGGGACAGGATACAGCCTCTTCAGGTGTAAGTGAGTCTGGGTCCAGCACCTCCCTCCCATCCTGTTAGTGATGGCCCATTTCAGTCACACCTAAGCTCCCATTGTTTGTGGCTGTCTAGGAGGAATACACAAAGCCCAACTGCCAACTGCACCCAGTCATGTGCCTAGAGATAAGCTGCATGCACCAAAGGGCTAAGGCAAGAAAATGCCAATGTTCTAAAAGTGGCATTTTCAGAATTGCAATTGAAAATCCAACTTCGCCATAAGTTAGGATTTTAAAATAGGATTCCCGGGACACCAAATGGAATCAGTTATATCTCCCCATTTGAAAATGACACTTATAAAATGTAATAAAGTAATCCCAATGTTATCCTATTGGAGATGTAGGCCTTGCTTTAGGGAAAAATGAATGTAAGTGTTTTTTACTATCAGGACATGTAAAACTTAAAAGTACATGTCCAACATTTTAAATACACTGCACCCTGTCCTCTGGGCCCACAGTGGGGTGACCCAAATGCATTAAAATGGAAGGTTTGGGCCTGGCAAAAGGTTTTTTTTTGCCAGGTCAAAGTGGCAGTTTAAACTGCACACATAAGCTCTTGAAAGGCAGGCCTGAGACATGTTTAAAGGGCTACTTAAGTGGGTGGCACAAAGGGTGCTGCAGGCCCACTAGTAGCAGTTAATCTACAGGCCCTGGGCACATATAGTACACTTTACTAGGGACTTATAACTAAAGTAAATATGCCAATTGAGTATAAGCGCACTGTTACCATGTTTTAGGGAAAGAGCACAAGCACTTGAACACTGATTTGTGGTGGTTACGTGTGCAGAGTCCTAAAGCCAGCAAAAACTATGTCATCGAAGCAGGAGGTCTGAAGGCATAAAGTTAGGGGAAGTCAATAACAAGGATGCCAGTTCTAATGCCACCCAGTCCTGGACCCTTGGAAGTGGGCCTAAGTTGCATGCCAATTGCCAACTTCTGTGAATCCAGCAGAACAGATGCATCTCCACTGCTGAGTGGTGCAACCCAGAGCAGAACCGATGCATCGGACCCGTCACAATGACCCACTACACCCTTGCAGCCCACAATGCCTTTGGAACTGGCACTGCATGACGCATCTTTTGAGAAGGCCCTCGCATCCCTCATCGACAGAAGCCTCAATGAAGATGCCGGACTCCGCAACTCAGTCTCCCAGCTCTTCGTACCTGGCGTATCATCCTGACTGCATGCCACATCCCCTGATGCTAGACTTTCAAATGCAAGCCCCGTTGACAGGATCTTTGATGATGACACAGACTCTCGCATCGCAGCCTCTCTGCATCACGGAACCAACATATTGCTTCGGTTGCACGACGCATCTTTGACACGGATCCTCACAGCACTCTGCAATCCAGGATATAAGGTACTCTGTTCAGCATGCCTGAATGGATCCCTGTAGCTGGCCTGCACTCCACCATGGCTGGCCTGAAGTTAAGACTTTGTCCCTGTCCAGCAAGTCCAGATATCCAAAGTTGGCACTCTGTGCTTTTTGGCACTATTTTCACTAAAATCTTTACAATTTCATATCTCCGGTTCCACTGATTGTATTTTTGTCATTCGGGTCTTGTGTTATTTATTAAAGACAGTTCTATTTTTCTAATTTGGTGTGGGATCCTTTTTGTGTGGTGTTTTTCACTTTATTACTGTTTGAAGTATTGCCCAAATACTTTACACATTGTCTCTAAGCCAAGCCTGACTGCTCTGTGCCAAGCTACCAAAAGGATGATCACAGGTTAGCTTAGGGTTGACTTGTACCTCACCCTCACAAAGACTGTGGTTGCTGTTTGACCAGTGCTCACACTCCAGTCAGCCAACAACACAATTTCTCTCATTGATGATCAGCAGTGAGGATTAGGACTTGTGTTTGTACAGTGCCATATAGTAATTTTGTATGCAATAACCATCTTATATCTGAGACCAATTTGAAGTTTAAATTCTCTTTGATTGGCCTTTTTGCTTTTTTTAAATTCTCTCTCTGATTGTTGTGCTTGAGTCCACACCTGTAAGAATGGAGTTTGAGCCGGCCAATATGGAAAACTACACTGTTGGCCAGCTCAAGGAGTTCTGTAAGAGAGAGGATTTCTGGCCAAGAGCACCACCATGAAGGTGGAGCCCCAGAAGGCAAAACACACAAGATGATGGACGGAATGCACAGAAGGCACAGAGGGCCTGAATGGAAGCACATCAGTCACTGCTTGAAGCCACAGGAGAGGATAATAAAATAGAATGGCCTGAAGAGGACCTTCCTGTGGTGCAACCTGCAGTGAAGGAGGATAACTTGACTCCTGAAGTGACGCCTCCTGCCAGGGCAGAGATCAATGTGTCTTCCCACAGCCTGTCCCCAGAAGAGCTGGGGGAAATGAGGGAGGAGAGAGTTCAGGCTGCAGATGGCCCAGGTAAGGATGGAGGAAAGTAAACTCGCTATGGAGGCAGGGGAAAAGAAACTGGTGAATTGGAGTCAAAGAAGGCTGAGGCAGAAAGAGCCTTAGAGGAAAATAAAATCTTGTTGGCTTATGAACTGAGTCTAAAGGAGCTAGGCATCAAAGCCAGACAGTCAGGGTCCAGCAGTGATGGTGGCAGCATACCTGCAGTATCATCTGGAGACAATAGGGTCCATATTCCTAAAAGTTTGGAGCCTGAGTTTGTTGTGGGGGACGACATGGATAAGTGATCCGAGGCTTAAGAGATTGCTTTACAGATGCACAGGATCCCTAAGTAGGATTGAGGGGCTAGTCTATGGAAGCATATCCCTAGCGAAAGGGGGACACCCTACTGGCCTTGGACAGGATTAGGTATCCCCTATGAAGAAAGTCCTTGTCAGAAAGTATGGCTTTACCCCAGAGAACTATAGGCAGATGCTTAGGGACAGACAGAAGCTTCCCCAGCAGACCTGGGTGGATTGTGTGAATTCCTTTTGCAGGCACTGAATGTTTGGGTGACGGACAGCATAGTAAAAGATTATTATGGGTTGTACAATTTGATTGCAAAGGACCACATGTTCAGTCTTTGTTTTGCAGATCTGTGCCAACACTTGATTGACAGTAAGCTCACTGACCCCAAAGAGCTTGCTAAGGAGGCGGACTGCTCGGTCAGCAGTAGGGGTGGGCAGAATATTTCGTTCCACCCACGGAATTTGCAGAATTTTGCATACTTACTAGACCTACGAGGAGTTCTGGCCAAATTATGTTAATCGCTGCGTGGTGGAATTTTTTCTCATGCAAGGCTCCAGAATGGTGAATTGGCGAGTGAGATTTGGCGTCCTCTAGCATGATTTCCAGTCGCTAGGAGGACATCCGGTGATATTTTTCAAACACAGGTTGGCGCGGGCTGTCACAACTGTTCGTGGTCAGAATGCTGCCGTTCGAGTAGAAAATCTTCTTGAGTGGCAGCAAAATCAACTCGAGTAGCTGTGCCCTCTGGTGCACCATGTGGTTCAGTTTGTGCTGATTTTTCAGCGTGGAACATGATTTGGCACTAAATTACAGAATGAGCAGTGCGACATACCTATTTCTGCCTATTGGCAGAACTCCATGGGATCTTGCTGAGTTTTTATGTAGCTCTGCGGCATTCTGCAGAGTCAAAATCTGTGAGTTCTGCCCACCCATAGTCAGCATCAGGGTCCACAAGAAGGTATCTGGAGGGAATCACCACAAGGGTGGGCAGGGTTCCCACAAGAAGAAAGAGGGGTGGGGGCAAAAATAAAACTAGAGAGTTCTCTAAAGGTCACCAAATTAGTTCCACGAGTCAGGACTCCCATCCCCCAACTGAGAAGAAATGGTTCCCTGACAGTAAGTCTTCAGGGTAGGCACCCCAAATGCTATGACTGCCAACAGGAAGGGCACTTCAAGGGGGGTGTTAAGTGTCCCAAGCGGGCACAGCCCCCCACAGGTGGGCAGTCACAAGGGCTGGCTAGAGTAGCATTTGGGGAGAAGAATGACCCAGTTAGTGGGGGACATTGTAGACGTTATCCCAGGTGACAGTGCAAGATGGTACAGAAAACTCATATACCTAGTAATAATAAGAAATACAGGCAGTGGATCACCCTTAATTCGTAGAATTTGGAGGGTATGAGCTACATTGGAACCAGCATGACAACCATCAGATGTGACCTGAGAGCAGGTAGTCCCTAAAGCGTTCCACCAAGTTGTTGCAGCCAACATGAGAGTCACTACCCAGTGGCTCTGGTTCCCTTTGAGAGGGGGGCATCTCAGGTTCCTTGAGGTTAGCTGAGAGTCCATCCATGCCTGTGGATTGTCTGCTTGTCATAGACCTGGAGCACACCATCTGGAAGGTGGTGGAGCTCAGGTCGCACTTGGAGATGTTAGGGCTACGTGAGTGGAGGTGCCTGACCACACAGTCCCCAGTGGCCCGAGAGGGTAGTCAGAGGACCTAGAGCCTGGAAAAATATTCCAGGGGCCTGCCAAAAAGAGGAAGGGCAAGGGTCATGGGAAACCCCGCTCCTGAAACTCCCATAGTGCAGGAGGTGCCTGAACCTGAGGGGGACGCCCTGGAGCCTACAGGGGAGGATATTGACACCTGGGTAACCTACCTGAGCTAGCCACCTGGCAGTAGGACAGTGGTCCTTCCAGAGAGGAGTTCTGCAAGGCACAGATGGAGTGCCCCACTTTGACGGCCTACGGCGCGAGGCTGAGACCAGGCAGCTGGTGACACCTCTTGTGGTCAATTTATCTACTGGGAGAATGGTCTCCTCTATATTGAGGCTAAGGTTCCTGGGCCTGGGGCAATACTTGGTCTTCTCCCAGTACTACAGGGCCTTCCTACTGGAGCTGGCTCATGATGTATCCCTGGAAGGTCATTTGGGCCAGGACAAGACCGTTGACAGGCTTGTCACTCACTTTTATTGGCCTCAAATGAGGAAGGCCTCAGATGCTTTCTGCAGGTCCTATCCTACTTGCCAGGCCAGTGGCAAGTCAAGAGGTAAGCACAAGCCCCCCCCTGCTTCCTTTTCCTGTGGTTGACACCCCCTTTGAAAGGATGGGCATCAACATTCTAGGGCCCCTGTACCCCAACACAGCCATGGGCAAAAGGCTTATCCTGGTCTTGGTTGTCTTCAAGGAACCCTTTAATGGTTTTGCACATCAATCGCCTAAACCCCACTTAGAGAGGTCTGAGTTAACCATGCTCCTCGTCACAGATGAGGGGGTGGAAGGGAAGAGTGAAGCTCTACCGACCTCCTTTCTTCCAAGGAGCAGGAAGGGTCAGTGGAGGGTGTCATCATCTCTGCTACACTGCTACACTGACTCTAGAACAATAGAGAAACTGCATCTAGTTGTTGTGGCAGTTTGCCTCTTTATTCTCCCTTTTCCTAGGACTCACTACATGGTATATTCATAATATTGTCGCTGAGGATAGACCTCCTTTGAAAAGTAAAATTTACAGGTTGACCAATAAGGTGAGATCCAGCAACAAAGAGAAGGTCTCCAAGATGCTGTAGTTAGGGGTTATAGAGCCCTCAAACAGCCCTTGGTCCAGCCAGTGGCGCAGGTCCCCGAGGCTGTCACTTCAAGTGCCACCCCAGAATTCAGGTTTTGTGTGGATTACCAGTGGCTCAATGCAGTTACTAAGAGTAACACACACCCCATCCCCAGAGCTGATGACCTCATAGACTGTTTGGGAGCTGTAAAGTTCCTCAGCATGTTTGATCTAATGTCTGGGTACTGGCAGATTGCATTAACTGAGTCAGCCAAAGAGAGGTCTGTGTTCTCTACTCCTGAAGGTCACTTCCAGTTCCAAGTAATGCCCTTTGGTTGTAAGAATGCCCCTGCCACCTTGCCGGGTTGGTCATGCAGGTTCTGGCTGGGTTGAAGAACTTCAGTGCTGCCCACCTAGACAACATTGCGCTCTTCATTTTTAGCTGGGAGGACTATTTGTGCAACCTCAGAGAAGTGCTTCAAGCTCTGCAGAGGGCAGGCCTGATTATTCAAGGCCAGTAAGTGCCAGATAGGGCAGGAATCAGTGGTCCGGATCACTGACAGAATATTGACGACAGGAATATCGACCTACACAAATATCGTGTGCAAAATATCGATGTCAAGAATATCGACATCCTATCTTTACAATGGTAAGTACAAAAATATCGAAACAAAAATATTGTTAAAAATATCGTTGTTCAAAATATCGTTTTTTAAAAATCTCTAATAAATAATTTTAAATAAATTAAATAATACATATAATTAATGAAAACATAGTTAGAATTATTAAAAAATGTTAAAAATGATAAATAATAAATGTAATGTAAAAATAAATTAAACATACATATATAAAAATGATTATATATATATATATTTACTTAAATAATTATTATAATAAATTATAAAATGTTAGAAACATAATACAAATTATAAATACATATATATATACATACACCTGTAACATAAACATAAAATATATATATATAATAAATTAAAATATTAAAATAATGTTTTAATTTTAAAACAACATTTTACACTACATTAACTGAAACAGTAGGGAAAATGTTTGATAGCGTAGGGGATAAAATTATTATTCCCACTCCAGTAAATGCAAGAGTAGGGAAAGTGTTGGATAGAGGAGAAAATAAAATTACTATTCCCACTCCAGCGAGTGCAACAGTAGGAAAAGTGTTGGATAGCGGATGGGATAAAATAACTATTCCCACTCCAGCGAGTGCAACAGTAGGGAAAGTGTTGGATAGAGGAGGGGTAAAAATTACTATTCCCACTCCAGCAAGTGAAACAGTAGGGAAAGTGTTGGATAGCGTAGGGGAATAATTTACTCTTCCCGCTCCAGAGAGTTCAACAGTAGGGAAAGTGTTGGATAGCGTAGGGGATAAAATCACTATTCCCACTCCAACGAGTGCAACAGTAGGGAAAGTGTTGGATAGCGGAGGTGATAGAATTACTATTCCCACTCCAGAAAGTGCAACAGTAGGGAAAGTATTGGATAGCGGAGGGAATAAAATTACTATTCCAACTCCAGCGAGTGCAACAATAGAGAAAGTGTTGGATAGCGGAGGGGTTAACATTTTCTATTCCCACTCCAGAGAGTGCAACAGCAGGGATAGTGTTGGATAGCGGAGTGGATCAAATTACTATTCCCACTCCAGATAGTGCAACAGTAGGGAAATTGTTGGATAGCGGAGGAGATAAAATTACTATTCCCACTCCAGCGAGTGCAACAGTAGGAAAAGTGTTGGATAGCGGAGGGGTAAAAATTACTATTCCCACTCCAGTAAGTGCAACAGTATGAAAGTGTTGGATAGCGGAGGGGAATAATTTACTATTCCCACTCCTGCAAGTGCAACAGTAGGGAAAGTGTTGGATAGCAGAGGGGAATAATTTACTATTCCCACACCAGGGAGTACAACAGTAGGGAAAGTGTTGGATAGTGGAGGGAATAAAATGACTATTCCCACTCCAGCGAGTGCAACATTAGGGAAAGTGTTGGATAGCGGAGGGGATAAAATTACTATTCCCACTCCAGATAGTGCAACAGTAGGGAAAGTGTTGGATAGCGGAGGGGATAAAATTACTATTCCCACTCCAGCGAGTGCAACAGTAGGGAAAGTGTTGGACAGCGGAGTGGTTAAAATTACTATTCCCACTCCAGCAAGTGAAACAGTAGGAAATTGTTGGATAGCGGAGGGGAATAATTTACTATTCCCACTCCAGCAAGTGCAACAGTAGGGAAAATGTTGGATAGCGGAGGGGAATAATTTACTATTCACACTCCAGGGAGTACAACAGTAGGGAAAGTGTTGGATAGCGGAGGGGATAAAATTACTATTCCCACTCCAGCAAGTGCAACAGTAGGGAAAGTGTTGGATAGCGGAGGGAATAATTTACTATTCCCACTGCAGCAAAATAATGTACATTAATTAACAAATAATTAACTAATTAAAAATAATTTACCTCCCACCATATTCCCCTATAAATAACCCCACCAATGTTGTAAAACATAACACAATTAACATAATAAATTAACAATTAATTAATTAACTAATAACCATTAACAAGCAAATTAAAAACGATCAGTAATAAATTAATTCACAGAATTAACACTATTAAATAAAATTAAATAAATAAGATATAAAAAATATTAAAGAACTTTCCCCTAGGAGGGGACCTGCCCTTCTTTCTTTTGATCACCCCCTGGTGATTCTTGGAAACCCTGGCTCTAACCCGCTCATCCACGTTCTCCCCCAGTTCCCTGGGACCAGACAGTTTAGAGTCAAGTAGATACTGGTATAACTTCTCTGAGGGACAAATACTCAAATTATGCTACTTCATGAAATTATAGAGTTCCTTAAAGAAACTTACCTTGTTACCCGGTACCCAGCCCTCTAGTGCCTTTACTGAGATGTCAACAAAGTCTACCAAATATTGGGTGCTGACTTGGGTGTCCCTGAACTTCATCCTGTGCTGTTCTGAGGTGAGACCAAACTTTCTGATCTGACACGGTTTCATTTGGAAGTAAGATTCTCCTTCTCCTCCCTATAGGATCAGGAGCCTATCCCTTCCAGCTACTGGGATCAACTTCCAAGGAGTGAACCCCCTTACTGAAAGCTAACCCTCCTCATTCTAAGGGCTCTCGCAAATGCTGTCAGCCACTTGTCTATGTCGTCTCCCTCTTGGTTTTTAGGGGCAATCCCCTTGAGCAATCTTGGGTCAACCCACCACCGCTTGACACTTCAGACTCTTCTTTGCTGCCACCATCACTCTTTTCATCCTTTACCCACTTCTTTTTCTCCATGGCCAACTTCTCTGCCTCTAAAGCTATGTAGGCTAACTGGGCCTCAAGCTCTCTTTCCCTGAGGGACAGACCCACTTCTCCTGTGGTGGATCCTCTCCCACCACCAGCTCTATGCAGGGCTCTGGTTACTGTTTGAGTGGACAAGAGTTCTGCGTCATCTTCATTGAGGTCTAATGTATCATCCTCCTCCTGGAGTTTGAAGGGGTCATTGTCCCCCTTCCCTTCCATCCCTGGAGCTCCCTCTGTTTCTACTAGCTGGGCTTCTGCCCAGGATTCAAGGGACTTTTCAGCTCTCTTTTCCTAGTGGTGGCAGACGCTGGTAATTCCCTAGCCTTACACAGCCTCCTAAGCTGTGCTACAGTGAGTTTTGATAGGCTAGCCAGATCAAGCTCCATGATATCCCTAGTTTTGGGTCACACTAAAACCTTTGCCAAAAAATAGAATTAGAACAATTTTATAAAAAATGAAATAATTAAAAGTTTGCCAGAATTTCAAAATATAAAAAATCAATTTTGCTCTAGTCAATTTAATGAATTTTTAAAGATCTTCACTTAAATGCTGTATGGTGTGGTTAAACACAAGTACTGGATCCCACCGCTGCACACCAAATGTTGGAAGGTGGTTTGTTAGTAGGTGCAGGTAGGTACCTACAGCGAGTAACAACACCATAATCACAAATAAAGCCCAGTAAAGCCTCATTAAATTGGTCCTTCCTCAACCCTTGGTAGCTTAGCTTGGCCCATGAGCAGTCAGTCTTAACTTAAGAGACAGGTGTGTAAAGCATTTAAAAACACCAATAACAATAAATAAGTAAGACAGGGGTTCATCTGGGCAGTTCTTCTTCTTGATGTTCCCAGGCAGGGATCTCAGTTGCTGGTCAGCTCTACCATATTTATCCAGGTTTTTGGGCTGGCAAGAAGGAGGTACCCCTGACCAATGAGGTACCGGGTGACACCCTCTGTGATGATCACATCCCCTGAAGTGTGGCATTTTCTTGTCCCAGAATGCACTGTTCCACAAAAATCAAATAGAAAGAATCTCTCCTGGAGAGTGAGGACTAGCTAGCCCAATCTACTGATGTGGCTAACGTTTACCTACACTCCCCTTCCAGTCCCTCTTCTAATTCAATTACAGGGGTTTCTAACTCACTGGGGTGCAGGAAGTGGGAGTGGGCCTGGTTCCTGTCATCATTGTCTTTCCCCTATTTAAGACCAGTTTGGCTACCCAGCCCCCTACCTGTACTGGCATTTGCTGCTGCAGATCTCCTCCCACCAGATGTCTGATTTATTGCAATTTAGGCCACTTCACACCTCATTAAGGCAGCTTAGCTCAGCCTGTCAATGCCTTTCCAATCAGAAGAGGCTGCTACAGGGCTGAATTGGGTAACTTTAGGAAAACAGTTCAATAATGTATTTCATGTAATAGTTATAAACAATCCAACCTTGGCAAGTTGTTGGATTCATTGCAACTATTAATTTGACGCTTTTAGTTATTATTTTAGCTGACTCATGTCAAAAGATAGACTTTATTAATGTTAAATAAAGCCTTCCCATGTTAGCCTACAGAGCTAAAGTACTATATTGGGAAAAAGGAAATTGGCAGTTTTTCCCTCACCAGGGCATATAAAATGGCTTTTATAATGTCCCTGCTTATTTTAACATGGCATCCCACCCTTGGCATACTTAGGGCAGACCTTAGGGGTGGCTTATATGTAAAAAGAAGGTAGTTTAAGACTTTGGAAGCACCTTTAATTCCAAAGTTGAATGTGGACATAGTTTTATTTTAAAAGCAGCCTGCAAAGCAGGGCTGGCTGTTTAAATGACAGCAGACACCACAGTAGTGCACACTTAAGTGCAATAAATCTACTGGGCCTCTAAACCTACATGCCCTACCATATACTAGGCATGTACACGTAGGTTGTCAGTACCAATTCTAATTACACCTAATTACCATATACCTTTTAAACAGAGCACTGGCCCTGGTTAGCAGAGCCCAGGGCACAATCAGAATCAGTAACCACCAGTATTAGTCAAAAAATTGAGGGGATCAGGGCAAAAAGTTTGACTTTCTAACAGTCACGTAGGTAGTAGTTGCGGTACAACAATTTGCACCATCCTTCAAACCGTTCAATTTTTTTTTTGCACTTTCAGTACTTGCGCTGTCCCATCAATTCGGCACATCCATGTCTCAAGAAAGTGCTGCAACACAGTGCAGGTTTTTCAGACGAAATGCTGAGGCTACGCAGCGTTGTGTCAGAAGTCTTAAATCTACCCCTTAGTCTACAAGGATGTGCATCTTTTCAGTAGTCATGGTACACAGACGTGGGTTGATTCATTCCGCAAGACCTGCATTAGAAGACCAGGATATTTATTAGTATTAATAATAATAATAATAATAATAATTAGTTAATAATAATATTTGTTTGATCAGCCTTAGAAGGGTAGATGTAGCTTCAAGCTGAGCTTTGGGTTATTCCCAACACTACAGTTATGAGCCTTTGCTTCAGTGGATCTGGTGTATATTCTGAATAAATAAGAGCCTAAACAGTAATGTGATCTGACTCTGTAAATTGCTGATTATCACACACGCTTGAGGGTCTCTGGTGAGGTCGCTGTAGCTTTTCAATCAATTTGTGCTAGAACATGCAATATTGGATAACATGGCAATATCAATATTAAATTACTTTTATGGAACCGATTATTTCAACAGTGCGTCTTAGAGGATTATATGTCAGATCCCTTTTCTGAGAAAGCCCCATGGATTTATTTATTGATCACATTTCAGTCAAGTGAGATTCTCAAGAGCTTTTCATCGCAATGCACAGTCTCAGTCTGATAACTACTATGTGAAGGAATTTAATCTTGTTATTTGCTGTGCGTAGTACTATATTCATCAAAAACATAGGGGCTTATTTATGAGAGGATTGTGTTACGTTTGCACCACACAACGTGGTACATGCATGGCTCTGAGTGGCTTCAAAAATCTGGAACAACACAACTCAGCTCAAATTGCTGCATTGCATTACTATGCCCTAGGAAGGCATTCCATGGATGTTGCATGGGTGTTCCAATGCAACTCCTATGAATTTTGACACATCCCCAAATTTACAAGAACTTGCAAACCTGGGGATGTGCCAATATCTTGCACCTTCCCAGGGGAGGCGTACTGAGGAGAAATAGAGATATTTCTCCTCGCTTCTTCCTATTTCTATGTGTGCTTCATTCTGCAGCACACTTAGAAAGAGGAATATGCCTCCCAGGGTAGTTTTTGTGCAGGTTGTTGCCCCTTTCTGCACAAAAACAATCCTGTATGCAACACAGGCATCCTTGCACAATGGTGCCAGCATTGGTGCTAGGCTGCCAGAAAGGCGCCAGATCAAGGGAAAGAACAACAAAGCGCCGTACTAACTTGAACACAGCTCACTCCTGCCCTTTCCCTGTCATGCAATGCAGCGTTACTTCCCTATAAATGAGCCCCATAGTTTATGTGGGAACTTAAGCTTCTCACGGTAAAGGTAATCTATATGGAAAAGGTGTTGATGGATCACATTTTATAAAAACACTTTAATCAGATATGAAATCTCACAATTTCCCTCTTGTAATGTAACATATTCGCAAGCATGCCATATTACATCTGATTAAAATGCAGAAATGATTTTGAAAAGGTTCTTCCCGAGACGAAGGTCAAACATAAACACGAGCATGCAACAACTGAATCAGCGTTCATCAGATGACCTTGCGTGCACCTGCTCTTCATCAGTGTCATCTGGCACACACAGGAGTAAATTAACGTGGCATAACATGAATAAAAATGAGAAGCTGCATATCAGTGAAGTATGCTTTTGAGTGTCGTTTAATGGTAGGAGAATTGTAGCAGTGGTAATGCTAGAACATTTTGTAGTGATACTGGTGCAGAAACCATTACTTTTTCTGCACTTGAAATGATGCTCTTTCCCAGGAAAAATAGTCTCTCTGTGGTAGCAGCTGCCTTATGTCATTTATCCAATCGAGTAGCTGTCATTGTCATCTCCTAATGTTTTGGATGAGTTGGTGTGTTTTGATGCTAGGCAAACAAAATAAATAAGTGTAAATCCCTAACATTTACCTTTTCACTATGTTTATATGTAAAAACAGTTTACCAGCATGGATGTTAATTCACCAAAATTCCAGGGGTAGCGGGAGTGACATCACATACCCTTTGACCTTAATGACATCACAAAAAGTGGCATCATATGACCTGTGACTCTAAATCTTTCCAGGAAAAGATGTCACATGACCTTAAACCTGATGACCTCACAATAATTGATATCATTGACATTTCATAACAACTGCATGATTAATAAAACACAAAAAAGACTGTTGCAGACAACGCCTACTTATGGGGGCTGACACGATGTTGCTTCTTTCACTTTGTATTACATGAAAAAGCAACTGTTTGTCTGAAGAGAATATAATACTAGAAAACAGAGAACAGCACTGAGAAGCTAAAATATCTATACCACAAACTGTCATGATATAATAGGTCCTCTAGAGTATACTAAAACGAGAAATGGATTGATAAATCATAGGGAACGGGGAAAAAAGATCTAAAAGCAATACTAGTCATATCCACATATATTAATAGATATAAATCATCTATTTTCAAAATGAACTGTTATTGGTTTAAATTATTCCTTGTTGTTATTAAATTTTGATTTATGAATATTTGCAAGGCACTTTCACTCATGTGAAGGAATAAGGTGGAGGTTTTATTCAAACAAATCATTTTTTATGTGGTCACAACAATGAAACATCGCAAGAACCTATAGGAAAACACTTTTTTCGTCCAGTTTTTATTTAATAAGAAGACTGTACATTTTACTGCTGAATTCACGTATTTAACAAGACCTAAAGGGTAATGTCCCTATAAAAACTGCAGAAAATAAACAGCGATCATCAAAACATTGTTTACCTTCTGGTGTTGAGTTGCGACTGGTGATCTTTGAAAGTGGAGTGGGGAAATACTTGCTTTACATTGTCATTAGGGAATCCGACCTCTTCTATAGTGACATAGTACATTTTAAAGCACAAGCTTCATATACATTTGCTAAAAACCATATACCCTGAAAGGGCACTTCTTTAATGTTCAAGTGCTTTCATAGTGTTCCAGGACAATGAAATCTCGCACTCTTCATGGAGTGGATCAAATTTCTGTTTTTCAAAATTAGTTATGGGTGCCCCCTTATGTCAAGTATTTGCTTCATTGTGACACAGCCAGCATTTTGTCAAGGGCATCCCTCATATGCCTTGGTTCCCCCTTAGGTTAAAAATTTCCTACAGTATGCCTGTGTGAGATCTTTTCCTATTGGTGTAATTCATAACATGAATGCCTAAAATTACCTCTGGTACGTCAAGGCCAGCATTTTGTCATGGTCCCCCCATATGTCACACTCGTCCACCATTATGCCAAAATTTACCACCAGTGTGCCAATGTCAGCCAGCCTTAATAGTGCGAATGGTGCCCCTTCTACCAAGATACCAAAAATGTCCACCGGTATGCCCACCTCGGTATGTTTTTTAAGGGGTGCCCCATGCCAAAAATGACCTCCAGTGTCCAGCAGGAGTAGTTTGGCATGGTTGTCCCCTTATGCCAAGTATTACACCTAGTATGCCAGTGCCAGCATTTGGTCAAAGGTGCTTGTTTGCTCACAGGTGCTTGCTAAGAGCTGCCTCCAGGATGCCAGCACCAGCATTTTGCCGCAAGTGCATTTAAAAGCCAGAATTGCATGCCACGACCAACTGAAGACCTGCAAGCATAACACCACATGCTCACAAACACTCACCTGCTGCTATTCATTCTCACTCATTAATGCACTGATTTTTACTCTCACTTACACATCACTCACTTGCAATCAGTCTTACGCTCACTCATTATCGCTTATTCTCACTCTGACTCATTCATTTGCACTCACTTTCACTCATATTCTTTAATGCTGTCACTCATACTTTTTCACTCTCTTGCATTCACTCTTGCGCTCACTCACTTACTCTGACTCACTCATCCAAACTACCGGCACTAGTTCTCTACCTTGCACTCACACAGGTTGTGTGTTTTGTGTACACGGGGAACCGCAGTGCTGAAGCAGAGGCCATCAGTGCTGTGAAAGAAGTTCCTGCCAGGCACCATATAGACAAAGAAAAACACAAGGGTCACAGATAAAACTGTCCATAATAATCTCTGGTGTTCAAGATAGGTCTAAAAGGGTTGAACCAATTCAGATGTGGAACACGCATTTACATTCAATTATTCTAAATGGAATTTAAGAAACATATCCATGTTAACTGTGGTGTGTTTATGTTACTATATGTGTGTGTTCTAATGGTTTTTGTACATGAACACTTTTTATTTGTGATGTTCGTATGGCATATGACATACATGTTCTGTGCATATTTTCACATGTAGCTTAAATATTATTTCACACACTTGAATTTATAAGCAAACAATGTCTTCCATGAGATGTTTACTTATCTGCACACGCATTACAAAGTATTAGTGGCTAAACCCAGGAAATGGCCCTATGATCACTCTACAGACAGCCTCCCCAGACTTCCAAGAGCTTCAATCCCACTGACTCAGCTATGGGTCATTCTTTCACTGATAGAAAAAAAGCAACAGCAAGAATTGAGTGATGCAATAGCTAAAAACACCATTGAGTTCACAATAAATTGGGAGGAATTTGAGAAAGATAAGGTGTTCACATCCAATAACAGCCATGATTAAAACAAATAAGCAGCTTTTGGCTGAGGCACGAGGCCCACTTTGTCACTACTCCATATATTTTTCCTCAACCTGGCACAGAATCTTGTGATACTCTATGTTAGCTAGGGTAGACCGAGTGCACCAAGGAAGGGCAGAGTGGGACCATGTTGTCTTTTGGACGTGCACATTGTGAGGAATTGGGTTGGTGGTTGACTGGAGTGTGGCCCTAGTCAAGCAGCAACCACAATCCTTGTCAGGATGAGGCACAAGCCAACCCTAAATTACCCTGAGCTCAACCCTCTGGTAGCGTATCACTGACACAATATCGTTGCAAGGTATATCATTGTCAGAAATATCGGAAACAAATATAGTTTTCCATAATATTTTGATCCTATACTTATAATGGTAAGTACAAAAATATCCTTGACATTAATATTGCCCAAAAATAGAAAACAATATTGATTTGTCAATATAAAAAGAGTTTAAAGTATATTCCACTAATGTTGAATACTATATATTTATAAATATATACTTATATAAACTCACATATATATGTACTTATATTTATATTCACTGAAAAAACCATAGGTTTCAGACACGTTATAGTTAGAAATTAGCATTTAAAAACCTTTGAAATTCACTGAAAAAACCAAAGGTTTCAGGCACGTTATAGTTAGAAATTAGCATTTAAAAAACCTTTGAAATTCACTGAAAAAACCATAGGTTTTAGGGACAGTTATAGTTAGTTGGACATTGCACTCGTACAAAACCCGTGAAATTCCCCCATTATAGTTAGTTCAGCTAACTATAACTCGCGCCCCCGCAATGCACTGCTGATGACGTCACATATTACATCACTCATGACATGGTCAGTGACATCACTGATGACATCACTGATGACATCTCAAATGACATCACTGATGACATCATGCAGTGACTGTGTGTTTCTATAAAGTTTAAATATGTTTAATATATATGCCAAGGTGTATTGAATAATGAGTGGGTGTATAAGTGTCTGGATGGATGATTTAGTAGGTGCGTGACTGACTCTATAAGTGAGTGATTAAACGTATCTTACTAAATGCATGGGTTAGTGACTAAACTGTGTGAATGTCTTTATCCGTCTGTCTGTTGGTGTGTAAGTGGCTGCATGTGTTTGTAAATAGCTACATGAGTGTCTATGTGTTATTGATTGGTTGTCTGAGTATCTGTATGGGTGCCTGATTGTTTGTGTGGATGGGGTGTGTGTGGCTGCACATAGATGTATCAGTGGGTGATTCACTGGGTGCATGGTTTCAAGAGTGCATCTGTGATGGACTGTATGGGTGGGTGAGTGTGTGTATGGGTGTGTTATTGAGTGAATGTATATCTCAGTGGTACATGTGTGAGTAACTACATATGTGAAAGGCAGTATATATGTGTGTTGGAGTATATAAATAGCTATAAGCGAGAGTGTGTGATTGTGATTGTGAGAGTGACTGTATGGATGAGTGTGTGCTTGTATCAGTGATTGTATAAGAGCGTAAGAATGTGCTAGTATTTGTATGAGTAAGTGAGCTGGTGTGTGTATAACTGTATAGGTGAGTAAATGGCAGTGTGATTAATTATTTGCATGACTGACTAGGTGTGTGAGTACCTCTATGGATGAGTGGCGGTGTGTGAGTGTCTATGTAGGTGTATGAGTGCATATGATAGTCCTGTACTGAGTGACCGTAAGTATGAGTGACTGTACGGGTGAGTGAGTGGATGTGTGTGTAGACCTAAGAATCAGTGAGTGGGTATGTAGTTATTGGTGTTGGAGTGTCTATGGTTTTGAGAATGGCAGTCTGTAATTTACAGTGGGTGTATCAAAAGTTATATTAGGGTGTGAGAAGATGAATGAAATTATCACATGGATTATGTCATCAGTGATGTCATTTGAGATGTCATCAGTGATGTCATCAGTGATGTCACTGACCATGTCATGAGTGATGTAATATGTGACGACATCAGCAGTGCATTGCGGGGCGCGAGTTATAGTTAGCTGAACTAACTATAACGGGGAATTTCACGGGTTTTGTACGAGTGCAATGTCCAACTAACTATAACTGTCCCTAAAACCTATGGTTTTTTCAGTGAATTTCAAAGGTTTTTTAAATGCTAATTTCTAACTATAACGTGCCTGAAACCTATGGTTTTTTCAGTGAATTTCAAAGGTTTTTTAAATGCTAATTTCTAACTATAACGTGTCTGAAACCTATGGTTTTTTCAGTGAATTTCAAAGGTTTTTTAAATGCTAATTTCTAACTATAACGTGCCTGAAACCTATGGTTTTTACAGTGCATAGAATCACCAATGTTATCCTATGGCAGGAATCACTTAGCAGGTAAGTAGTGTTATCGATTACTTTTTCTTACTCAGTGGTGGATCCTGGATCCAGCACTGGTGCATCTCCTGTAAACAGTTGAAAGAATGCGTTTAAGTTATACAGGCGATTTTTAAGGAATATTTGTAGTTTGTGAAAATCGACACTTTGAAACTTTTCTGCTGAAAACCAGACAATGGATTCCTATGGAAGGAAATACAAGTTACTGGTAAGTACGGTTAGAATTACTTTTCAGGGTCAGTGCTGGGCTAAAAGATGCAGCACTGAGGTCTCTCTTGATAACAGGTGAGTAAATCGGAATTCGTATTTCGGCTGATTTTAGAGGAATATTATAAAGTTCCAAAACTCCACACTTAGAAGAATTTCCAAGTGAAACCAGACAATGGATTCCTATGGAAGGAAATACAAGTTACTGGTAAGTACGGTTAGAATTACTTTTCAGGGTCAGTGCTGGGCTAAAAGATGCAGCACTGGGTTCTCTCCTGATAACAGGTGAGTAAATCGGAATTCATAGTTCGGCTGATTTTAGAGGAATATTATAAAGTTCCAAAACTCCACACTTAGAAGAATTTCCAAGTGAAACCAGACAATGGATTCCTATGGAAGGAAATACAAGTTACTGGTAAGTACGGTTAAAATTACTTTTCAGGATCAGTACTGGGCTGAAAGATGCAGCACTGAGGTCTCTCCTGATAACAGGTGATTAAATCGGAATTCGTATTTTGGCTGATTTTAGAGGAATATTTGTATGTTTCAAAAATCGACACTTAGAAACTTTTTCAGCAAAAAGCAGGCAATGATATCCTATGGAAGGAAATTCAAGTTACTGGTAAGTACGGTTAAAATTACTTTTCAGGATCAGTACTGGGCTGAAAGATGCAGCACTGAGGTCTCTCCTGATAACAGGTGAGTAAATCGGAATTCGTATTTCGGCTGATTTTAGAGGAATATTATAAAGTTCCAAAACTCCACACTTAGAAGAATTTCCAAATGAAACCAGACAATGGATTCCTATGGAAGGAAATACAAGTTACTGGTAAGTACGGTTAGAATTACTTTTCAGGGTCAGTGCTGGGCTAAAAGATGCAGCACTGGGTTCTCTCCTGATAACAGGTGAATAAATCGGAATTCGTAGTTCGGCTGATTTTAGAGCAATATTATAAAGTTCCAAAACTCCACA
Organism: Calotriton arnoldi; assembly: GCA_963921515.1. Lineage (NCBI taxonomy): Eukaryota > Metazoa > Chordata > Amphibia > Caudata > Salamandridae > Calotriton > Calotriton arnoldi. The sequence goes on from CAWUFW010019590.1 coordinate 78,983, forward strand.
CTTAGAAGAATTTCCAAGTGAAACCAGACAATGGATTCCTATGGAAGGAAATTCAAGTTACTGGTAAGTACGGTTAAAATTACTTTTCAGGATCAGTACTGGGCTGAAAGATGCAGCACTGAGGTCTCTCCTGATAACAGGTGAGTAAATCGGAATTCGTAGTTCGGTTGATTTTAGAGGAATATTTGTATGTTTCAAAAATCGACACTTGGAAACTTTTTCAGCAAAAAGCAGACAATGATATCCTATGGAAGGAAATTCAAGTTACTGGTAAGTACGGTTAAAATTACTTTTCAAGATCAGTACTGGGCTGAAAGATGCAGCACTGAGGTCTCTCCTGATAACAGGTGAGTAAATAGGAATTCGTAGTTCGGCTGATTTTAGAGGAATATTTGCACAATGGTGAAGGGAGGGGGCGGGGCCTGAGGTGACATCTGTGCAAGCGCGCCCGTGGCGCGTTTTAAGTTGGGGGATTAAGTCCCCTTGAATCATGAGGGTCCCTGGGGTCCAACTAGCCCACCCTGTACCTCCAATATGCGCCAGGGAGCTGCGTTGCAGAGAGGTGTTCAGAGGCCACGCCCCTTTTTGCACCTCTCTGCAATGCAGCTCTGTGGCGCTTTCTGGACATACCTGTTGGGCTAGTTGGCCCCCAGGGACCCTCAGGATTGAAGGGGATTTAATTCCCCATCTTAAAACGTGCCACGGGGCCTGTTTGCTCACATGTCACCTGAAGCCGCGCCCCCTCCCTTCACCACTGTGCAAACGCGCCCGTGGCGCGTTTTAAGTTGGGGGATTAAGTCCCCTTGAATCCTGAGGGTCCCTGGAGTCCAACTAGCCCACCATGTACTTCTAAAAGCGCCACAGAGCTGCGTTGCAGAGAGGTGTAAAAGGGCGTGGCCTCTGTACACCTCTCTGCAACGCAGCCCCCTGGCGCATACTGGAGGTTCCTGGTGGGCTAGTTGGCCCTCAGGGACCCCCAGTATTCAAGGGGAATTACTTCCCTTCTTAAAACGCGCCAGGGGCGCGTTTGCAGAGTACTGCAGTGAGGGGTGGGGCCTCCGGCACGATGCCGGTCGTTTTTTTTTTTCTAATTTTTTAATGGAAGGGGGCTGCGTGGCCCCCTTCCCTTGGCCACTTTGGCCCCGGGGACCCCATCCCCGGGACCTGTGCATTTTTTTTTTTTTTTTAATTTAAAAAAAACGGGAAGGGGGCCACATGGCCCCCTTCCCTGGGCCTGTATTGGCCCTGGGGACCCCATCCCCCGGGCATGCCCTCGATTTTTTTAATTATTTTGGAGGGGGCTGCGTGGCCCCCTCCTCAGGCCATTTAAGGCCCCGGGGACCCCATCCCCAGGGCCGGCCTTGCCCTTTTTTTTATTTTTTTTTATTTGAGGAGGGGGCTGCGTGGCCCCCTCCCTGGCCACTTATGGCCCCGGGGACCCCATCCCCTGGGCCTGGCCTCTGGTTGGGGACTGTGGGGGTCCCCAATCCCCCACAGTCCCAGCCGGCTCCCCGCCTCCTGCGCGAGCCGGCATTGCTTTCCACATGGGGAGCAGCTAACATGCTGCTCCCCATGTGGAAAGCAATTGTTTGCATTTTGAAAGAGAGAGCAGGTTTCCTGCCTCTCTTTCAAAATGCAAACCAAGTTTGCTACGACAGGACGGGAGCCGCAAGGCTCCCGTCCTGTCATAGCAAACTACAGTGTCCCGGGGTAGGCACCCCGGGACACTGTAGGAGCCGGCCCTGGGGGTGGCGGTCCCCAGGGCCATCAAGGGCTCCAGGAGGGGCCGCGCGGCCCCCTCCCTTGAACTGCACAGCCCCGGGGAGGTGGTGGTCCCCGGGCTCTGGGGTCCGTAACGGACCCCCACATTTATTTTCTATGTGCCCCGGGGAGGTGGTGGTCTCCGGGGCGTGTGGGGGCTAGAGCCCCCCACACATTATTAAAAATTTAAAAAGAAGCCCCGGGGGTGGCGGTCCCGGGGCTGCGGGAGGGCAGGAGAGCCCTCCCGCACCATTTTTATTAAGCCCCGGGGGTGGCGGTCCCCGGGGCTTGGAGGCCTTAGAGGCCCCCATATAAACAATAAACCAACCCCCCCGCATGCCCCCGGGACTTGGGCCACCCGGGGGCAAATTTGCGTTTTGGGACCCCCCTTTTTTCTCGGCCCCCGCTTGACGAATCACCCGAGACTTTCAGGGTAGGAGCGGACCGGAGCGCCCACAAAGTTTGAAAATTTTGCGAAGATACGTCAACCGGCAAGAGAGTTATTTCAAATAGAATGTCGCGGATTTCCTATGGAAAATAGGTTCTAACTATAACTATCTACTGGCGACCGCCAGTAATAATACATATATCTATCTACCTTGCTATATGGAAAGTGTAACATAATTAAAAAATGTTTATTTTACATGATAACAATTTTTTAAAATGTTACATTTATTAATATGATAATAAATATATACATGATATATATGTATATATTATCTACTGGCGGTCGCCAGTAGATAGTTATAGTTAGGACCTATTTTCCATAGGAAATCCGCGACATTCTATTTGAAATAGCTCTTGCGTCGGTTGACGAATCTTCGCGAAATTTTCAAACTTTATGGCCCGCTCCGGTCCGCTCCTACCCTGAAAGTTTCGGGTGATTCGCATGCGGGGCCGAGAAAAAGGGGTCCCAAAACATGTTTTCCCCATTCATTTTCCCATAGGAAACTTTAGACATCGGCTACAGCCCGAACTGCTGAACGGAATTACACAAAATTTGGCAAAGAGGTAGTTCTTGGTTCAGAAAGAACCCTTTTGTTAAATGGTGTAAATCCGTTAAGTAGTAGCGGAGAAATTAAAAAATAAGAGTCAGAAAATCAATTTCCCATAGGAAACTTTATGCAAGGCTACAGCCCGAACTGCTGAACGGAATTACACCAAATTTGGCAAAGAGGTAGTTCTTGGTTCAGAAAGAACCCTTTTGTTAAATGGTGTAAATCCGTTCAGTAGTTGCTGAGAAAATCAAAAGTAAAAACACATATATATCTGGGCGGAGCCTAACCACACATGTCATCGTGAGATCTGATTGGCTGTCAGCACTTCATCCTGGAATTGCTGGCAGCCATCTTGGGACCAATATAAATGATAGTACCGCATTGAAATGCATTGTAGTGAATCAAAGATTTTGAGGGTTACCAAAAGGAGAACTATAAAGGGTGATAACAGACTTTAGTTACATTAGAATTCATTTGTTGATGGTACCATACTAATTTCAGGAATTGTGGTGTGTTCTAAGGTGATTTTACCCTGTGAAAAACCTTCTGCTGGGATATCATGAATCATGTTTGAGAGAAAACTATTTTCACATGCTTGTCCCATACAGTTTTGGAAGGTGCTCCAGAAGCTAAAATGAGAGCATATTTTCTGTAAATTCACATTATCTTTCTCAGTCATGTGAGAATGAAGTCTGACATTCTCAGTAAAACATGTACATCCAACAAGGGCAGAGACTGTCAGTTGATTCCTTTGTGTTCTACTGCAGCTTCCCAGAGTGTTCTAAAGAACAACTAGAGTGCTAACAGCCTTACTTATGACAAAAGTATGGCACACCTGAAGCCATCTTGATTGGAATAAACTGGTAACACTTAAAACATTTAATTTAAAAAGGAACAAAATGATGGGGTTCATCTTGTCATAGAAATTATGGTTAGTGCTCTGGAAAGAAAAAATAGGACATGTTTCAAGTGTGATCTCAAATATCTTCCTGTTATATTTCAACAGGAGCAGCCTGTCAGTTGATGCCTTTGTGTTCTACTGCAGCTTCCCAGAGTGTTCTAAAGAACAACTAGAGTGCTAACAGCCTTACTTATGACAAAAGTATGGCACACCTGAAGCCATCTTGATTGGAATAAACTGGTAACACTTAAAACATTTAATTTAAAAGGAACAAAATGAGGGGGTTCATTTTGCCATAGAAATTATGGTTAGTGCTGTAGAAAAGAAAAATTAGGACATGTTTTAAGTGAGATCTCAAATATCTTCCTGTTATATTTCAACAGGAGCAGCCTGTCAGTTGATGCCTTTGTGTTCTACTGCAGCTTCCCAGAGTGTTCTAAAGAACAACTAGAGTGCTAACAGCCTTACTTATGACAAAAGTATGGCACACCTGAAGCCATCTTGATTGGAATAAACTGGTAACACTTAAAACATTTAATTTAAAAAGGAACAAAATGAGGGGTTCATTTTGCCATAGAAATTATGGTTAGTGCTGTAGAAAGAAAAATTAGGACATGTTTTAAGTGAGATCTCAAATATCTTCCTGTTATATTTCAACAGGAGCAGCCTGTCAGTTGATGCCTTTGTGTTCTACTGCAGCTTCCCAGAGTGTTCTAAAGAACAACTAGAGTGCTAACAGCCTTACTTATGACAAAAGTATGGCACACCTGAAGCCATCTTGATTGGAATAAACTGGTAACACTTAAAACATTTAATTTAAAAAGGAACAAAATGAGGGGGTTCATTTTGCCATAGAAATTATGGTTAGTGCTGCAAAAGAAAATGTAGTGCATGTTTTAAGTGAGATCTCAAATCCTCTTCTATTTCATTAGAAAATTCTGACATGCAGACTGAAACAATCACTTTCAATACCAGCAGTAGACTTCCAGTTAACTCCTTGGTGAGCAGTAGCTTTACTACAGTGATCTAATGAACAACTAGAGTGCTAACATTCTGAATTTATGGCAAATGTGTGACACATCTGAATGCCTTCTTGATGGAATCAAAGTAAAAAACTGAAAGCATTTCCTACTGAGGAGACTGCAGTAAATGAGGAAATTAGGAAACTTCATAACAAAGAAGTCTTCCAAGATGGCCACCAGTGAAAAAAGAGCCCAAATGTAGCACAAATATTACCCAGATGTAGCCCACATATAGCCCAATGACAAAAGTGTGAAAACACTTTTTATGTTTAGTTTTTTGCAGTTTTATGTAGTGCAGACTGGTCAGGTATTGGAGCGTTGCATCTTAAAACATGACCCCTACACTACAAAAACACCACTGCACTACCTTAAACCCAAAAACACTACCCCAGCACGACCCCTACACTACACAAGCACCACTGCACTATCCTAAACCATAAAACACTACCCCCAGCATGACCCCCTACACTACACAAACACCACTGCACTACCCTAAACCCTAAAACACTACCCCAACACCACTGCACTAACCTAAATCCTAAAACACTACCCCCAGCACGACCCCCTACACTACCCAAACACCACTGCACTACCCTAAAACATGACCCCTACACTACACAAACACCACTGCACTACCCTAAACCCTAAAACACTACCCCCAGCATGACCCCCTACACAAGCACCACTGCACTACCCTAAACCCTAAAACACTACCCCCAGCACGACCCCCTACACTACACAAACACCACTGCACTACCTTAAACCCTAAAACACTACCCCCAGCACGACCCCTACACTACCCAAACACCACTGCACTAACCCTAAAACACTGACCCCTACACTACCCGAACACCACTGCACTGCCCTAAACCCTGAAACACCAGCCCCTGCACGACCCCTACACTGCCTGAACACCACTGCACTGCCCTAAACCCTGAAACGCCAACCCTAGCATGACCCCTACACTGCCCGAACACCACTGCACTGCCCTAAACCCTGAAACACCACCCCTTCCACGACCCCCTACACTGCCCGAACACCACTGCACTGCCCTAAACCCTGAAACACCACCCCCAGCACGCCCTCTACACTGCCCGAACACCACTGCACTGCCCTAAACCCTGAAACACTACCCCCAGCAAGACCTCCTACACTGCCCGAACACCACTGCACTGCCCTAAACCCTGAAACATCACCCCCAGCAAGACCCCTACACTGCCCGAACACCACTGCCCTAAACCCTGAAACAGAACCCCAGCACGACCCCCTACACTGCCCGAACACCACTGCACTGCACTGCCCTAAACCCTGAAACACCACCCCCAGCACGACCCCCTACACTGCCCGAACACCACTACACTGCCCTAAACCCTGAAACACCACCCCTGCACGACCCCTACACTGCCCGAACACTACTGCACTGCCCTAAACCCTGAAACACCACACCCAGCACGACCCCCTACACTGCCCGAACACCACTGCACTGCCCTAAACCCTGAAACACCAGCCCCAGCAAGACCCCTACACTGCCCGAACACCACTGCACTGCCCTAGACTCTGGAACACCAGCCCCAGCAAGACCCCCTACACTGCCCGAACACCACTGCACTGCCCTAAACCCTGAAACACCAGCCCCAGCATGACCCCTACACTGCCCGAACACCACTGCACTGCCCTAAACCCTGAAACACCAGCCCCAGCATGACCACCTACACTGCCCGAACACCACTGCACTGCCCTAAACCCTGAAACACCAGCCCCAGCACAACCCCCTACACTGCCCGAACACCACTGCACTGCCCTAAACCCTGAAACACCAGCCCCAGCACGACCCCCTACACTGCCTGAACACCACTGTACTGCCCTAAACCCTGAAACACCAGCCCCAGCACGACCCCTACACTGCCCGAACACCACTGCACTGCCCTAAACCCTGAAACACCACCCCTGCATGACCCCCTACACTGCCCGAACACGACTGCACTGCCCTAAACCCTGAAACACCACCCCCTCACACTGCCCGAACACCACTGCACTGCCCTAAACCCTGAAACACCACCCCCTGCACCGCCCCCTACACTGCCCGAACACCACTGCACTGCCCTAAACCCTGAAACACCACCCCCAGCACGACCCCTTTACTGCTCGAACTCCACTGCACTGCCCCAAACCCTGAAACACCACCCACAGCACGACCCCCTACACTGCCCAAACACCACTGCCCTAAACCCTGAAACACCACCCCTGCACGACCCCCTACACTGCCCGAACACCACTGCACTGCCCTAAACCCTGAAACACCACCCCCTACACTGCCCGAACACCACTGCACTGCCCTAGACCCTGAAACACCACCCCCAGCACGACCCCCTACACTGCCCGAACACCACTGCACTGCCCTAAACCCTAAAACACCACCCCCAGCATTACCCCCTATACTGCCCAAACACCACTGCACTGCCCTAAACCCTAGAACACTACCCCCAGCATGACCCCCTACACTACCAGAACACCACTGCACTACCCTAAACCCTAAAATACTACCCCCAGCACAACCCCTACACTACCCGAACACGACTGCTCTGCCCTAAACCCTCAAACACTCCCCCAGCACGACCCCCTACACTACCCGAACACCACTGCACTGCCCTAAACCCTAAAACACTCCCCCAGCACGACCCCCTACACTACCCGAACACCACTGCACTGCCCTAAACCCTAAAACACTCCCCCAGCACGACCCCCTACACTACCCAAACACCACTGCACTGCCCTAAACCCTAAAACACTACCCCCGCATGACCCCCTACACTACCCAAACACCAATGCACTACCCTAATCCCTAAAACACTACCCCCGCATGACCCCCTACACTACCCTAAACCCTAAAACACTACCCCCGCACGACTCCCTACACTACCCAAAGACCACTGCACTACCCTAAACCCTAAAACACGACCTCCTACACTACACAAACACCACTGCACTACCCTAAACCCTAAAACACTACCCCTACACTACACAAACACCACTGCACTACCCTAAACCCTAAAAAACTACCCCCAGCACGAACCACTACACTACCCAAACACCACTGCACTACCCTAAACCCTAAAAACTACCCCCAGCAGTACCCCTACACTACCCAAACACCACTGCACTACCCTAAACCCTAAAACACTACCCCCAGCAGTACCCCCTACATTACCCAAACACCACTGCACTACCCTAAATCACTACCCCCAGCACGACCCCCTACACTACCCAAACACCACTGCACTACCCTAAAACACTACCCCCAGCACGACCCCTACACTACCCAAACACCACTGCACTACCCTAAACCCTAAAACACTCCCCCAGCACAACTCCCTACACTACCCAAACACCACTGCACTACCCTAAACCCTAAATCTACCCCCAGCATGACCCCCTACACTACACAAACACCACTGCACTACCCTAAACCCTAAAACACTACCCCCAGCACGACCCTCTTCACTACCTAAACACAACTGCACCATTTGTTACAGGCGTTGCAACGCAGGCCTGTGGTGCTTACTGGAAGTACCTAGTGGGCTAGTTGGGCCCCAGGGACCCTCAGGATTCAAGGTGACCTAATCCCCCAACTTAAAACGCACCACGGGGCGCGTTTGCACAGTGGTGAAGGGAGGGGCGGGGCCTCAGGTGACATGTGCGTGAACACGCCCTGTGGTGCGTTTTAAGTTGGGGAATTAATTCCTTTGAATCCTGAGGGACCCTGGGGGCCAACTAGCCCACCAGGTACCTTCAGTAAGCACAACAGAGTTGCGTTGCAGAGAGGTGAAAAAAGGTGCGTGGCCTCGAACGCCTCTCTGCAACTCAGCTCTGTGGTCCTAACTGTAGGTACCTGGGGGCTAGTTGGGCCCCAGGGACCCTCAGGATTCAAGGGGACTTAATCCCGCAACTTAAAACGCGCCACGGGTGCGTTTGCACACATGTCACCTCAGGCCCCCTCCCTTCACCACTGTGCAAACGCGCCCTGTAGCGCTTTTAAGAGGTAGTTTTAATCCCCCTGCCCTATTATGTACTAGGGACTTGCAGAGGAGGTCATGCTAATCACAGGGGTACCCCAACGCATAGTGTTCCCTAGTGTATGTAGGTGTTTTCACTGTATTCTAAGTGTTTTTAGCATAGCACTGGCTCTGGTTAGTCAGAGTCAGTTACCACCAGTACCCGTCTGAAAAAGTTGTGGGCACAGGATGATTTTGCAACAAGGCCTCTTTCTGCTCCTCTGTAGGTTCTTTCTGCACATCTTTTGCTTCTTTCTGTGCGTTTTTCTTCTTTCTTCACATGTCCTACCTCTGTAGGCATAGTTAGAAACTAGCATTTAAAAAAACCTTTGAAATTCACTTAAAAATCATAGGTTTCAGGCACGTTATAGTTAGAAATTAGCATTTAAAAAACCTTTGAAATTCACTGAAAAACCATAGGTTTCAGACACGTTATAGTTAGAAATTAGCATTTAAAAACCTTTGAAATTCACTGAAAAACCATAGGTTTTAGGGACAGTTATAGTTAGTTGGACATTTCACTCGTACAAAACCATAGAAATTCCCCGTTATAGTTAGTTCAGCTAACTATAACTCGCGCCCGCAATGCACTGCTGATGACGTCACATATTACATCACTCATGACATGGTCAGTGACATCACTGATGACATCACTGATGACATCTCAAATGACATCACTGATGACATCATCCATGTGATAATTTCATGCATCTTCTCACATCCTAATATAACTTTTGATACACCCACTCTAAATTACAGACTGCCATTCTCAAAACCATAGACACTCCAACACCAAAAACTACATACCCACTCACTGATTCTTAGGTCTACACACACATCCACTCACTCACCCGTACAGTCACTCATACTTAGTCACTCAGTACAGGACTATCATATGCACTCATACACCTATATAAACACTCACACACCGCCACTCATCCATAGAGGTACTCACACACCTAGTCAGTCATGCAAAAACTTAATCACACACCCATTTACTCACCTATACAGTTATACACACACCAGCTCACTTACTCATACAAATACTAGCACATTCTTACGCTCTTATACAATCACTGATACAAGTACACACTCATCCATACAGCCACTCTCACAATCACACACTCTCACTTATAGCCATTTATATACTCCAACACACATATATACTGCCTTGCACATATGTAGTTACTCACACATGTACCACTGAGATATACATTCAATCACTAACACACCCATACACACACTCACCCACCCATACAGTCCATCACAGATGCACTCTTGAAACCATGCACCCAGTGAATCACCAACTCACACATCTATGCACAGAGTCACACACACCCCACCCACACAAACACTCAGGCACCCATACAGATACTCAGACAATCAATCAATAACCCATGTAGACACTCATGTAGCTATTCAGAAAGCCATGCAGCCGCTTACAAACCAACAGACAGACGGATACAGACATTCACACAGTTTAGTCACTAACCCATGCATTCAGTAAGATACATTTAATCACTCACTTGTAGAGTCAGTCACTCACGTACTAAATCATCCATTCAGACACTTATACACCCACTCATTCTTCAATACGCCTTTCCCTAAATATATTAAACATATTTAAACTTTACAGAAACACACAGTCACTGGATGATGTCATCAGTGATGTCATCAGTGATGTCATTTGAGATGTCATCAGTGATGTCACTGACCATGTCATGAGTGATGTAATATGTGACGTCATCAGCAGTGCATTGCGGGGGCGCGAAGTTATAGTTAGCTGAACTAACTATAACGGGGAATTTCTATGGTTTTGTACGAGTGAAATGTCCAACTAACTATAACTGTCCCTAAAACCTATGGTTTTTTCAGTGAATTTCAAAGGTTTTTTAAATGCTAATTTCTAACTATAACGTGTCTGAAACCTATGGTTTTTTCAGTGAATATATATATATATATACATATATACATTCATATTAGTAAATTAAAACTATTAAAATTAAAATAATCTAAAAATAAATAACTTTCTTAATGATATTATACTAACCATATATATATATATATATATATATTCCCAGCTTGTCACTTGGGTAATCCGCCGTACAGCCAGAACAGAGGGCGCTTCGTCTATGTGGACCACCCAAGTCAGGTCCAATTTACATCAAAGGTTTTCCTCCCACACAGAAAGGTAACGAAGCTGTGTCTCAAGCCACAAAAACTTTTATTCGTCGGCTGTTATCGGACGCATTTCGCCTGCGCAGCAGGCTTGCTCTCCAACAATTGAATAAAGTTTTCAACCTGTATTTAAACACCATAACATGCCAAATCACATGTGAACTACTCCATTAGTGTAATGGAAGACAGACTAGTAGTTTTTTCCTTTTTCTTACAATGCCAATGTAAAAAGTGTTTTCCATTTTATATATTCTGCATCTGTGGTCGTAGAAAGATTATATTACAATCATGGAAATAATCTGATTCAATGCTATAAGGGGATAAATTATGTAATCACAAAAATCAACCCTCATTGAGGCAATACCATCAAATATTTGCCAAAATTAATACCATCAAGCCCCAGTGGGCATTCCTTTCAGATTATTCACTATAAACCATTTTGTGATTCAGCCCAAGTGGGCAATTCCCACAACAGACATATTGCATGAAACACATTGTCTTCCATTTTCACCATCACCAATTAAAACCAGTTAAAAACAGAGAGAATTCTGAAACAGTCAATAATAACTTAATTATATTCATAAATGTGTATGGAAATCTTCTTCCATGTTCAATCCTGAAGGGGTCTTTGTGTCGAGTTTTATTATATAGCTAGACTCTAGCCTTCTCAACTTTTTCTCACGATTACCTCCACGTATACTTTGTGGGATTGCATCAATCGCAAAATATAATAAACCTTCTGCATTTTTGTTATGATGTTGATCAAAGTGGCGCGCCACTGGATATGTTTTGTCACTGTTTTTTATAGCGCGTTGGTGCTGCAACACGTGTTTGTGAACTGGTAGGATTGTGCTGCCTACGTACCTCAGGCCACATGGGCACTGAAGCACGTAGACTGCATAGTCGGTTTTACATGTAAATTGTCCCATTATTTTTCTTTCTCTTTCGTGAACCCTGTTTTATATACACTGGTGTTTTTCCCGTGCACACAGACTTTACATTTTGCACACTTAATAAAACCTTCTTTTCTGCTGAGCCATGTTGTTACTGTTTTTGCAGATTTAGCTGTAGACAGCATGTTTTTAACAAGTGATTGTTTAAAAGATTTGGCTGGCCTAAAAGTAATTTGGGGTCTGCGTTGTACTAGTTTCCCTAACACAGGATCATTGCGAATAATATGCCAATGTTTACATAAAATTGCCCTTAGATTTTTTTTCTTGGTTATTGTATGTAGTAATCATTCTACATTGATTCGCAGTCATCAACTCTGATCTAACCTTAGTTTTACTTTTCTCAAAGAGAATAGATTCTCTTGTTCTCTTCCTTGCCTTAGTTATAGCTGAATTTATACATTCATCTCTGAATCCCCTAGCTTTGAAGTGAGTCTTCAAGCAAGCCAATTCCTTCCCCTGCTCCTCCTGATTGCTACAGTTTTTTATGGTTCGCAGGCATTCCCCATAGGGGATACTCTTTATCAAATTACCCGGATGGAAGCTTGTTGCATGGAGCAACGTATTGCCCGCTGTAGGCTTACGAAAAAGTTTTGTTTCAAGTTTTCCATCCTTAATATAAACTGTTAAGTAAAGAAAATTCACACTTGCTGCACTAATAGTGCTTGTTAATTTCAAATTAAGATTGTTCACTTGCAATTTATTTATGAAGGCCTTTGCTTCCCCTTCTGAGCCCTTCCACACGGCAAATAAGTCGTCGATGAAACGACTCCAGTGCATTATGTGTTTGTGCCATTCTCCTGGGTACAGTGTCCGGACCACCTGCTCCTCCCACCAGCCCATATGCAGATTCGCATAGACGGGGGCGAGGCAGGTGCCCATCGCTGGCCCACATGTCTCATGAAAGAGTTCACCATTAAATAGAAAATAGTTGTTATTGAGACATGCTGACACCATAGCCAGTAACATCTGTGAATGCGCCCACAATATGATTGATCTTGTTCCCAAAAAGTGCTTGATTCCATTTAATACCGTCACTATGTCTGATACTCATGTACAAAGTAGACACGTCTATCGTTATCAATAAAAAATCCTGTTCCCAAGAAAGATCTATATACTTTTAAAAAAATCCCCTGTATCCTGTATAAAAGAGGGAAGTATTCTCACAAGGGGACATAAGAATGAATCTACATATTTAGAGGTGTTTTCTAGGGCGCTCCCTATAGCTGATATGATTGGGGGACAAATAGGATCTTTGTGTACCTTCGGTATTATGTAAAATACCGGGGTGACTGGATTATTGATTTTTAAGAACATTAGTTCATCATGATTAAGCAGACACTGATTGTACCACTCTTGTAGTTGAAGATTATAAACACAATGACTCGTTAACATTACTTCTTCAGCAATTCTCGTATAGTTAAATTGATTATTGAGTTGCTTATATGCTTCAAGTAGGTATTGCTGTTTGCCCCACAAAACAACATTTCCACCCTTGTCAGCAGTTCTCACAATACAATCATCGTTTACTGCAAGTTTTTTAATCAAGGCCGCGTAGTCTCTTTGCTTTTGTGATACTTTATTTTGTTTTCCTTCAATTTTTTTGTGCATATTTTTCAATTCGTTGACTACCAGTTCACTGTAGATATCCAAGGAGTCTCTCGTGGTCAAAGGTGTAAATTTGGAAGTAGGCCTGAAATTCGTAGGTGCATCACTAGTTATGTTCAAATGTTCCTCTTCCGCCAATTCAGAGACTCTTACATTAATACTGACTGTATCCATTAACACATCCGCCTCATCAGTTTCTATGTCTCCTTCCAATTGTCTAAGATTCAATAGGAAATTCATGTCATCCACCACCAAGTTTCGTGAATTGCTCTCACTAGAGATTGCCGAAGGCACTTGTGCTTGTTTTTGGTTGATTGCGAAATATTTCTTCAACTTCAACGATCTGGAAAATTTATAAAATATCTACCCTTGTTGTAACATATTCCATATCAGCCTCTGGACAGAACGAAAGGCCCAATTGCAGTATATTCTTCTCCTTTTCAGATAGAATAACATTGGTTAAATTCATAATGGAGGCTTCATTACTGCAACCTACTTCCTGTTGCGCACCTCTCTTGGCTTTCTCTTCGGTATCTGCATTGCTTGGCCCCTTTCCGTCTCTGATTCCTCTGCCTCTTCCTCTTGGAGGTTTTACATTTGCAGCTTGTGTTCTGGGCCATAGGTTGAATCTTCTCTCCTCCCGTAAAAAATCCAACTCTTCTATGACTGATGGTACATGTCCCATTAACTGGCCACTCAACTCTTCATCTGCATCTGTTCCAGCATCTGAGCTCTGTATTCTACTTTGCTCCGACTGCGGCTCTGCAGTTGTCTTACCCGATACGTTGAGTTTCTGCCTCCGTACCGTTTCGAATTTCTTCTCGAAAGTGAAGATCTGGCCTCGGTCATAATCTATTTTGTCCCTTATAAATGTTTGAGCTTTATGTTCTTTAATCGATGCCTCAAGCTTGCGCAATCTCTCATTCATATCTGATCTGAACTTAATTATCTCATCTTGCTCTTGTTCTTTGTCCAGCATCATTTGTATTTGATCAATTTCCTCTAGAATCTTTTGACGGTCAATATCCGCATATTTTATTAAGATGGCAAGCATTTTTCGTGAAGATTCCTGATTGTTGTCAGCCCACTCACGGAGCATGTTAGGGTTGGGATCTTCATATGTAGGTGCAACTAAAATTCTTAAGCCTCTGGGGATTCGTTTCACTTCAAGGTATCGCTGCAGGGACTTCGACTCCCACCACTTTGATAACTCTGTAGCGTTTTAACTTTTCTAATCTTTTAGACGCGTTGCAACAGGCTCAACAGGCTTGCTCACCAACAATTGAATAAAGTTTTCAACCTGTATTTAAACACCATAACGTGCCCCATCACATGTGAACTTCTCCATTAGTGTAATGGAAGACAGACTAGTAGTTTATTCCTTTTTCTTACAATGCCAATGCAAAAAAGTTTTTTCCATTTTATATATTCTGCATCTGTGCGTCGTAGAAAGATTATATTACAATCATGGAAATAATCTTATTCAACGTAGGCGAAACATGTCCAATAACAGCCGACTGAATAAAAGTTTTTGTGGCTTGAGACACAGCTTTGTTACCTTTCTGTGTGGGAGGAAAACCTTTGATATATATATATATATATATATATATATATATATATATATATATATATATATATATACAAACAAAACTGCTCTCACAGTAAAGACACCACACCCAACGTTGTATTTCACCTTTCTTTATTCGATAGGCAGCAGCATGCTGAAGCGGGCCATTCCAAACAAATTCTTTCGCCTCCTGCCATACGCGTTTTGGAACAACTTCCCTTTTTCACTGGCTATATATATATATTAACACATTTTTTGTGTATAAATATATATATGTGTATATATAAAAACATCTTTCTCTCTCTCTCTCTCTCTCTCTCTCTCTCATATATATATATATATATATATATATATATATATATATATATTATCTACTGGCGGTCGCCAGTAGATAGTTATAGTTACAACCTATTATCCATAGGAAATCCGCGACATTCTATTTGAAATAACTCTCTTGCCGGTTGACGTATCTTCGCAAAATTTTCAAACTTTGTGGCCCGCTCAGGTCCGCTCCTACCCTGAAAGTCTCGGGGGATTCGCCAAGCGGGGCCGAGAAAAAGGGGGTCCCAAAACGCGTTTTCCCATGCATTTTTCCATAGGAAACTTTAGACACGGTTACAGCCTGACTGCTGAACGGAATTACACCAAATTTGGCAAAGAGGTAGTTCTTGGTTCAGAAAGAACCCTTTTTGTTAAATGGTGTAAATCCGTTCAGTAGTTGCTGAGAAAATGAAAAGTAAAAAGATAGTGATATCTAGGGC
The DNA here is from genome assembly GCA_963921515.1 of Calotriton arnoldi. NCBI lineage: Eukaryota > Metazoa > Chordata > Amphibia > Caudata > Salamandridae > Calotriton > Calotriton arnoldi. The sequence continues at coordinate 94,781 of CAWUFW010019590.1, forward strand.
CGCGGATCCTCCCGAGCACGAGCTTTATGTTAATTGGCTGTCAACACTCCAAACCAGGAAGTGTTGGCAGCCATTTTGTCCCTCGGTAGAACCGAGGGACAGAAACAAGTACGCATAGCGCACAAAGGGGGCAGGGTAGAAACACCCTGACCCCTAGGTCTGCTCAGGGGGTCCCACAAGGACCCCCTGGGCAAAAAATAATTTTTTAAAAAAATCGGCAGGATGCGCTCAGGAGCGCGAACCCTGCTGAAAAAAAAACGACACATGTTAATTGGCCTCCGGGTGGGCCAAGTCCCGAGGGCATGCTGGGGGGTTAATTTATGTGTGGGGGCCTCTAAGGCCTCCTCAAGCCCCGGGGACCACCACCCCCAGGGCCTTATGTAGAATGGTGCGGGAGGGCTCTGAGCCTTCCGCAGCCCCGGGGACCACCACCTCCCCGGGCTTCTTTTAAATTAAAACCTGTGTGGGGGCTCCAGCCTCACACGCCCGGGACCACCACCTCCCGGGGCACTAAGAAAATTAAAATGGGGGTCCATTTTGACCCCAAGCCCCGGGACCACCACCTCCCCGGGCTTTCAAAATGTAGGAGGGGGGCCGCGCGGCCCCCTCCTGGAGCCCTTGATGGCCCTGGGGACCGCCACCCCCAGGGCCGGCTCCTGCAGTGTCCCGGGTGCCTACCCTCGGGACACTGTAGTTTGCTATGACAGGACGGAGCCTCGCGGCTCCCGTCCTGTCATTGCAAACTTGGTTTGGATATTGGAAGAGAGAGCAGGAAACCTGCTCTCTTCCAATATCCAAAGCCGACAGCTTTTACACATGGGGAGCAGCATGTTAGCTGCTCCCATGTGTAAAGCAATGCCGGCTCCCGTAGGACACGGGAGCCGGCGAGACTGTGGGGGTTTGGGACCCCCCACAGTCCCCAACGAGAGTCCAGGCCCCGGGGGATGGGGTCCCCGGGGCCATAAGTGGCCCGGACGGGGGCCACGCAGCCCCCTCCCCAAAGTAAAAAAATTAAAAAAATTAAAAAAAGTGTAAGGCAGGCCCCGGGGGATGGGGTCCCCGGGCCTTAATGGCCTGAGGAGGGGGGCCACGCAGCCCCCTCCAAATAAAAAAAAGAGGCCATGCCCCGGGGATGGGGTCCCCGGGCCAATACAGGCCCAGGAAGGGGGCCACGCGGCCCCCTCCCGTTTTTTTTTTTTATTTTAATAAAAGGGGGTAAGGCCCTGGGGATGGGGTCCCCAGGGCCTAAAAATAGAGAAAGGAAGGGGGCCACACAGCCCCCTTCAGGGGAAAAAAAAAAAACGATCGGGCCCGCAGGCCCCGCCCCCTTCCTTCACCACTCTGCAAACGCGCCCTGGCGCGCTTGCAGAGGGGGAACGAATCCCTTGAATATTGGGGTCCCTGGGGCCAACTATCCCACCAGGAACCTTCCAGTATGCGCAGGGGCTGCCTTGCAGAGAGGTGTACAGAGGCCACGCCCTTTTACACCTCTCTGCAACGCAGCTCTTTGGCGCTTTTGGAGGTATATGGTGGGCTAGATGCACCCCAGGGACCCTCAGGATTCAAGGGGAGTTAATCCTCGACTTAAAACGCGCCACGGGGCGCGTTTGCACAGTGGTGAAGGGAGGGGCGGGCTTCAGGTGACATGTGTGAAACAGGCCCCGTGGCGCGTTTTAAGATGGGGAATTAAATCCTCTTCAATCCTGAGGGTCCCTGGGGCCAACTAGCCCAACAGGTACGTCCAGAAAGCGCCACAGAGCTGCGTTGCAGAGAGGTGTAAAAAGGGTGTGGCCTCTGTACATGTCTCTGCAACGCAGCCCCTGGCGCATACTGGAGGTTCCTGGTGGGCTAGTTGGCCCGTAGGGACCCTCATGATTCAAGGGGACTTAATCCCCCAACTTAAAACGCGCCACGGGGCGCGTTTGCACAGATGTCACCTCAGGCCCCGCCCCTCCCTTCACCATTGTGCAAATATTCCTCTAAAATCAGCCGAAATACGAATTCTGATTTACTCACCTGTTATCAGGAGAGACCTCAGTGCTGCATCTTTCAGCCCAGTACTGGTCCTGAAAAGTAATTTTAACCGTACTTACCGGTAACTTGAATTTTCTTCATAGGCTAACATTGACTGGTTTCACTTGGAAATTCTTCTAAGTGTGGAGTTTTGGAACTTTAAAATATTCCTCTAAAATCAGCCGAAATACGAATTCCGATTTACTCACCTGTTATCAGGAGAGACCTCAGTGCTGCATCTTTCAGCCCAGTACTGATCCTCAAAAGTAATTTTAACCGTACTTACCAGTAACTTGAATTTCCTTCCATAGGATATCATTGCCTGCTTTTTGCTGAAAAAGTTTCTAAGTGTTGATTTTTGAAACATACAAATATTCCTCTAAAATCAGCCGAAATCCGAATTCTGATTTACTCACCTGTTATCAGGAGAGACCTCAGTGCTGCATCTTTCAGCCCAGTACTGGTCCTGAAAAGTAATTTTAACCGTACTTACCAGTAACTTGAATTTCCTTCATAGGCTAACATTGACTGGTTTCACTTGGAAATTCTTCTAAGTGTGGAGTTTTGGAACTTTAAAATATTCCTCTAAAATCAGCCAAAATACGAATTCCGATTTACTCACCTGTTATCAGGAGAGACCTCAGTGCTGCATCTTTCAGCCCAGTACTGATCCTCAAAAGTAATTTTAACCGTACTTACCGGTAACTTGAATTTCCTTCATAGGCTAACATTGACTGGTTTCACTTGGAAATTCTTCTAAGTGTGGAGTTTTGGAACTTTAAAATATTCCTCTAAAATCAGCCGAAATACGAATTCCGATTTACTCACCTGTTATCAGGAGAGACCTCAGTGCTGCATCTTTCAGCCCAGTACTGATCCTCAAAAGTAATTTTAACCGTACTTACCAGTAACTTGAATTTCCTTCCATAGGATATCATTGCCTGCTTTTTGCTGAAAAAGTTTCTAAGTGTTGATTTTTGAAACATACAAATATTCCTCTAAAATCAGCCAAAATCCGAATTCTGATTTACTCACCTGTTATCAGGAGAGACCTCAGTGCTGCATCTTTCAGCCCAGTACTGATCCTCAAAAGTAATTTTAACCGTACTTACCAGTAACTTGAATTTCCTTCCATAGGATATCATTGCCTGCTTTTTGCTGAAAAAGTTTCTAAGTGTTGATTTTTGAAACTTTAAAATATTCCTCTAAAATCAGCCGAAATACGAATTCCGATTTACTCACCTGTTATCAGGAGAGACCTCAGTGCTGCATCTTTCAGCCCAGTACTGGTCCTGAAAAGTAATTTTAGCCGTACTTTACCGGTAACTTGAATTTCCTTCATAGGCTAACATTGACTGGTTTCACTTGGAAATTCTTCTAAGTGTGGAGTTTTGGAACTTTAAAATATTCCTCTAAAATCAGCCGAAATACGAATTCCGATTTACTCACCTGTTATCAGGAGAGACCTCAGTGCTGTATCTTTCAGCCCAGTACTGGTCCTGAAAAGTAATTTTAGCCGTACTTACCGGTAACTTGAATTTCCTTCATAGGCTAACATTGACTGGTTTCACTTGGAAATTCTTCTAAGTGTGGAGTTTTGGAACTTTAAAATATTCCTCTAAAATCAGCCGAAATACGAATTCCGATTTACTCACCTGTTATCAGGAGAGACCTCAGTGCTGCATCTTTCAGCCCAGTACTGGTCCTGAAAAGTAATTTTAACCGTACTTACCAGTAACTTGAATTTCCTTCCATAGGCTAACATTGACTGGTTTCACTTGGAAATTCTTCTAAGTGTGGAGTTTTGGAACTTTAAAATATTCCTCTAAAATCAGCCGAAATACGAATTCCGATTTACTCACCTGTTATCAGGAGAGACCTCAGTGCTGCATCTTTCAGCCCAGTACTGGTCCTGAAAAGTAATTTTAACCGTACTTACCAGTAACTTGAATTTCCTTCATAGGCTAACATTGACTGCGTTTCACTTGGAAATTCTTCTAAGTGTGGAGTTTTGGAACTTTAAAATATTCCTCTAAAATCAGCCGAAATACGAATTCCGATTTACTCACCTGTTATCAGGAGAGACCTCAGTGCTGCATCTTTCAGCCCAGTACTGATCCTCAAAAGTAATTTTAACCGTACTTACCGGTAACTTGAATTTCCTTCATAGGCTAAGATTGACTGGTTTTCAGCAAAAAGTTTCAAAGTGTTGATTTTCACAAACTACAAATATTCCTTAAAAATCGCCTGTATGACTTAAACGCATTTTTTCAACTGTTTACAGGAGATGCACCAGTGCTGGATCCAGGATCCAACACTGAGTAAGAAAAATTAACGATAACAGTTTTTACCTGCTAAGTGAATTTCCTTCCATAGGATAACATTGGTGATTCTATGAGAAAAAGTTTCTAAGTGTCAACTTTTAAAATACAATAATATTCCTTAAAAATCACGACTGTAACCAAAACGCTTTTACTCAACTGTTTACAGGAGATGTACCAGGACTGAATCTAGGATCCAGTCCTGTGGTTACAAAAGTAATCCATAAAGTAACTAATTGCATTTAACTAGAAATTCACATTGAGCTGAATGTTGCATTGTGTTTGAAAATGTGTTGCCCATTGCAACAACTGTAACTACTGTACTTAAAAGTCTATTGCCTATCTGCAAAGTATTTAAACTAAAATAATTCATTCTGAGAAAGTATTTTTTGTAATGTAATGTATAATATAATTACAATGTAATTTAAAAATAAAATATGTAAAAAAAAATTGTTTCTAAAAATGTAGTAAATCAGTATGAAAAAATTAATATAACAATTAATACATTTAAAAATTGTCATTTACAAAACCTTTGAAATTCACTGAAAAACCGTAGGTTTCAGGCACGTTATAGTTAGAAATTAGCATTTAAAAACCTTTGAAATTCACTGAAAAAACCATAGGTTTCAGACACGTTATAGTTACAAATTAGCATTTAAAAACCTTTGAAATTCACTGAAAAACCATAGGTTTCAGACACGTTATAGTTACAAATTAGCATTTAAAAACCTTTGAAATGCACTGAAAAAACCATAGGTTTTAGGGACAGTTTTAGTTACTTGGACATTGCACTCGTACAAAACCCGTGAAATTCCCCCGTTATAGTTAGTTCAGCTAACTATAACTCGCGCCCGCAATGCACTGCTGATGACGTCACATATTACATCACTCATGACATGGTCAGTGACATCACTGATGACATCACTGATGACATCTCAAATGACATCACTGATGACATCATCCACGTGATAATCTGATGCACCTCCTCACACCCTAATATAACCTTTGATACACCCACTCTAAGTTACAGACTGCCATTCGCAAAACCATAGACACTCCAACACCAATAACTACATACCCACTCACTGATTCTTAGGTCTACACACACACATCCACTCACTCACCCGTACAGTCACTCATACTTACGGTCACTCAGTACAGGACTATCATATGCACTCTTACTCCTATATAGACACTCAAACAACGCCACTCATCCATAGAGATACTCACACACCTAGTCAGTCATGCAAATAATTAAACACACTGCCATTTACTCACCTATACAGTTATACACACACCAGCTCACTTACTCATACAAATAGTAGCACATTGTTACGCTCTTATACAATCACAGATACAAGCACACACTCATCCATACAGCCACTATCACAATCACTCACTCTTGCTTATAGCTATTTATATACTCCAACACACATATATACTGCCTTTCACATATGTAGTTACTCACACATGTACCACTGGGACATACATTCACTCACTAACACACTCTACACACACTTACCCACCCATACAGTCTATCACAGATGCACTCTTGAAACCATCCACCCAGTGAATCACCCACTCACACATCTATGCACAGAGTTGCACACACCCCTCCCACACAAACACTCAGGCACCCATACAGATACTCAGACAAGCATTCAATAACTCATATAGACACTCATATAGCTATTCACAAACACATGCAGCCACTTACACAGCAACAGACAGACGGATACAGACATTCACCCAGTTTAGTCACTAACCCATGCATTCAGTAAGATACGTTAAATCACTCACTTATAGAGTCAGTCACGCACCTACTAAATCATCCATACAGACACTTACACACCCACTCATTCTTCAATACGTCTTTTTCCTATATATATTAAAAATATTTAAACTTTACAGAAACACACAGTCACTGGATGATGTCATCAGTGATGTCATTTGAGATGTCATCAGTGATGTCATCAGTGATGTCACTGACCATGTCATGAGTGATGTAATATGTGACGTCATCAGCAGTGCATTATGGGGCGCGAGTTATAGTTAGCTGAACTAACTATAACGGGGAATTTCACGGGTTTTGTACGAGTGCAATGTCCAAGTAACTAAAACTGTCCCTAAAACCTATGGTTTTTTCAGTGAATATATATATATATATATACTATCTACTGGCGGTCGCCAGTAGATAGTTATAGTTACAACCTATTATCCATAGGAAATCCGCGACATTCTATTTGAAATAACTCTCTTGCCGGTTGACGTATCTTCGCAAAATTTTCAAACTTTATGGCCCGCTCCGGTCCGCTCCTACCCTGAAAATCTCGGGGATTCGCTAAGCTGGGGCCGAGAAAAAGGGGGTCCCAAAACACATTTTCCTCATGCAATTTTCCATAGGAAACTTTAGACACGGCTACAGCCTCGACTGCTGAACGGAATTACACCAAATTTGGCAAAGAGGTAGTTCTTGGTTCAGAAAGAACCCTTTTGTTAAATGGTGTAAATCCGCTCAGTAGTTGCTGAGAAAATCAAAAGTAAAAAGATAGTGATATCTATGGCCGAGTAGGGTCCGCGTACCCTCAGCGCACCCTGCGCGCACCGTCCCGATCACGAGCTGCATGTTAATTGGCTGTCAGCTGGCTGTCAACATTCCGATTCAGGAAATGTTGGCAGTTATTTTGTCCCTCGGTAGAACCGAGGACAGAAACAAGTGCGCAAAGCGCACAAAGGGGGCAGGGTAGAAACACCCTGACCCCTAGGTTTGCTCAGGGGGTCCCACAAAGACCCCCAGGGCAAAAAAAAAAAAATGTTTTTTAAAATCGGCAGGATGCGCTCAGGGTGCGCGAATCCTGCCGAAAAATCGAGCGCGGTCTCCCGCGCTCGACTGTATTTTGCCCCCGGGTGGCCCAAGTCCCGGGGGCATGGTGGGGGGGTTAACTTTATGTGTGGGGGCCTCAAGGGGCCCCCAAGCCCAGGGGACCGCCACCCCCGGGGCTTTTTTAAATGGTGCGGGAGGTCTCTGAGCCCTCCCGCAGCCCCGGGGACCACCACCTCCCCGGGCTTTTTTTTATAATTCAAAACCTGTGTGGGGGCTCCAGCCCCCCACACGCCCCTGGGACCGCCACCTCCCCGGGCACTAAACATTTAAATATGGGGGTCCGTTACGGACTCTCCAGAGCCCCGGGACCACCACCTCCCCGGGCTGTGACCTGAATGGGAGGGGGCCGCGCGGCCCCCTCCTGGAGCCCTTGATGGCCCTGGGGACCACCACCCCCAGGGCCGGCTCCTGCAGTGTCCCGGGTGCCTACCCCGGGACACTGTAGTTTGCTATGGCAGGACGGAGCCTCGCGGCTCCCGTCCTGCCATAGCAACTGCTTTGGATATTGGAAGAGAGAGCAGGGAAACCTGCTCTCTCTTCCAATATCCAAGCACATTGCTTTTCCACATGGGGAGCTGCATCTTAGCAGCTCCCCATGTTGAAAGCAATGCCGGCTCCCAAGGGACGCGGGAGCCGGCGGGACTGTGGGGGATTGGGGACCCCCACAGTCCCCAACGGAGAGGGCCAGCCCCGGGGATGGGTCCCGGGCAGAGTTCAGAGAAGCCACGCGCCCTCCCTAAAAAAAAAAAAAGGGTATGGCCGGCCCCGGGGATGGGGTCCCCGGGCCTTAATGGCCAGAGGAGGGGGCCACGCAGCCCCCTCCAAAGAATAAAAATAAAAATAGAGGCCAGGCCCCGGGGATGGGGTCCCCGGGCCAATACAGGCCCAGGGAAGGGGGCCACGCGCCCCCTTCCCGTTTTTTTTTTATTTTAATTAATTAAAAGGGGTAAGGCCCTGGGGGATGGGGTCCCCAGGGCCCATAAACAGGAAAAAGGAAGGGGCTACACAGCTCCTCTTCAGGGGACAAAAATAATAAAATAAAAACGATCGGGCCCGCAGGCCCCGCCCCTTCCTTCACCACTCTGCAAACGCGCCCTGGCGCGTTTGCAGAGGGGGAACGAATTCCCTTGAATACTGGGGGTCCTCAGGGCCAACTAGCCCACCAGGAACCTCCAGTATGCGCCAGGGGCTGCCTTGCAGAGAGGTGTACAGAGGCCACGCCCCTTTACACCTCTCAGCAACGCAGCTCTGTGGCGCTTTTTGGAGGTATATGGTGGGCTAGTTGGACTCCGGGGACCCTCAGGATTCAAAGGGACTTAATCCCCAACTTAAAACGCGCCACGGGCGCGCTTGCACAGTGGTGAAGGGAGGGCGGGGCTTCAGGTGACATGTGTGTAAACAGGCCCGTGGCGCGTTTAAGATGGGGAATTAAATCTCCTTCAATCCTGAGGGTCCTGGGGCCAACTAGCCCAACAGGTACATCCAGAAAGCGCCACAGAGCTGCGTTGCAGAGAGGTGTAAAAAGGGGTGTGGCCTCTCTACACGTCTCTGCAACGCAGCCCTCTGGCGCATATTGGAGGTTCCTGGTGGGCTAGTTGGCCCCTAGGGACCCTCAGGATTCAAGGGGACTTAATCCCCAACTTAAAACGCGCCACGGGGCGCGTTTGCACAGATGTCACCTCAGGCCCCGCCCCTCCCTTCACCATTGTGCAAATATTCTTCTAAAATCATCCGAAATACGAATTCCGATTTACTCACCTGTTATAAGGAGAGACCTCAGTGCTGCATCTTTCAGCCCAGTACTGGTCCTGAAAAGTAATTTTAACCGTACTTACCAGTAACTTGAATTTCCTTCCATAAGATATCATTGCCTGCTTTTTGCTGAAAAGTTTCTAAGTGTTGATTTTTGAAACATACAAATATTCCTCTAAAATCAGCCGAAATACGAATTCCGATTTACTCACCTGTTATAAGCAGAGACCTCAGTGCTGCATCTTTCAGCCCAGTACTGGTCCTGAAAAGTAATTTTAACCGTACTTACCAGTAACTTGAATTTCCTTCCATAGGCTAACATTGACTGGTTTCACTTGGAAATTCTTCTAAGTGTGGAGTTTTGGAACTTTAAAATATTCCTCTAAAATCAGCCGAAATACGAATTCCGATTTACTCACCTGTTATCAGGAGAGACCTCAGTGCTGCATCTTTCAGCCCAGTACTGATCCTCAAAAGTAATTTTAACCGTACTTACCAGTAACTTGAATTTCCTTCCATAGGATATCATTGCCTGCTTTTTGCTGAAAAAGTTTCTAAGTATTGATTTCTGAAACATACAAATATTCCTCTAAAATCAGCCGAAATCCGAATTCTGATTTACTCACCTGTTATCAGGAGAGACCTCAGTGCTGCATCTTTCAGCCCAGTACTGGTCCTGAAAAGTAATTTTAACCGTACTTACCTGTAACTTGAATTTCCTTCTATAGGCTAACATTGACTGGTTTCACTTGGAAATTCTTCTAAGTGTGGAGTTTTGGAACTTTATAATATTCCTCTAAAATCAACCAAAGTACGAATTCCAATTTACTCACCTGTTATCAGGAGAGAACCCAGTGCTGCATCTTTTAGCCCAGCACTGACCCTGAAAAGTAATTTTAACCGTACTTACCAGTAACTTATATTTTCTTCCATAGGAATCCATTGTCTGGTTTTCAGCAGAAAAGTTTCAAAGTGTCGATTTTCACAAACTACAAATATTCCTAAAAATCGCCTGTATGACTTAAACGCATTCTTTCAACTGTTTACAGGAGATGCACCAGTGCTGGATCCAGGATCCAACACTGAGTAAGAAAAAGTAACGATAACAGTTTTTACCTTCTAAGTGAATTTCCTTCCATAGGATAACATTGGTGATTCTATGAGAAAAAGTTTATAGTGTCAACTTTTAAAGTACAATAATATTCCTTAAAAATCACGACTGTAACCAAAACGCTTTTACTCAACTGTTTACAGGAGATGTCCCAGGACTGAATCTAGGATCCAGTCCTGTGGTTAGAAAAGTAATCCATAAAGTAAGTAATTGCATTTAACTAGAAATTCACATTGAGCTGAATGTTGCATTGTGTTTGAAAATGTGTTGCCCATTGCAACAACTGTAACTACTGTACTTAAAAGTCTATTGCCTATGTGCAAAGTATTTAAACTAAAGTAATTCATTCTGAGAAAGTATTTTTTGTAATGTAATGTATAATGTAATTACAATGTAATTTAAAAATAAAATATGTAAAAAAAATTGTTTCTAAAAATGTAGTAAATCAGTATGAAAAATTTATAAAACAATTAATACATTTAAAAATTGTCATTTACAAAACCTTTGAAATTCACTGAAAAAACCGTAGGTTTCAGACATGTTATAGTTACAAATTAGCATTTAAAAACCTTTGAAATTCACTGAAAAAACCATAGGTTTCAGGGACGTTATAGTTACAAATTAGCATTTAAAAACCTTTGAAATTCACTGAAAAAACCATAGGTTTTAGGGACAGTTATAGTTAGTTGGACATTGCACTCGTACAAAACCCGTGAAATTCCCTCGTTATAGTTAGTCCAGCTAACTATAACTCGCGCCCCGCAATGCACTGCTGATGACGTCACATATTACATCACTCATGACATGGTCAGTGACATCACTGATGACATCACTGATGACATCTCAAATGACATCACTGATGACATCATCCACGTGATAATCTGATGCAGCTCCTCACACCCTAATATAACCTTTGATACACCCAATCTAAATTACAGACTGCCATTCGCAAAACTATAGACACTCCAACACCAATAACTACATACCCACTCACTGATTCTTAGGTCTACACACACACATCCACTCACTCACCCGTACAGTCACTCATACTTATGGTCACTCAGTACAGGACTATCATATGCACTCTTACTCCTATATAGACACTCAAACACCGCCACTCATCCATAGAGGTACTCACACACCTAGTCAGTCATGCAAATAATTAAACACACTGCCATTTACTCACCTATACAGTTATACACACACCAGCTCACTTAATCATACAAATACTAGCACATTGTTACGCTCTTATACAATCACTGATACAAGCACACACTCCTCCATACAGCCACTATCACAATCACTCACTCACTCTTTCTTATAGCTATTTATATACTCCAACACACATATATACTGGCTTTCACATATGTAGTTACTCACACATGTACCACTGGGACATACATTCACTCACTAACACACTCTTACACACACTTACCCACCCATACAGTCTATCACAGATGCACTCTTGAAACCATCCACCCAGTGAATCACCCACTCACACATCTATGCACAGAGTCGCACACACCCCACCCACACAAACACTCAGGCACCCATACAGATACTCAGACAACCAATCAATAACTCATATAGACACTCATGTAGCTATTCACAAACCCATGCAGCCACTTACACAGCAACAGACAGACGGATACAGACATTCACCCAGTTTAGTCACTAACCCATGCATTCAGTAAGATACGTTAAATCACTCACTTATAGAGTCAGTCACGCACCTACTAAATCATCCATACAGACACTTACACACCCACTCATTCTTCAATACGTCTTTTCCTATATATATTAAAAATATTTCAACTTTACAGAAACACACAGTCACTGGATGATGTCATCAGTGATGTCATTTGAGATGTCATCAGTGATGTCATCAGTGATGTCACTGACCATGTCATGAGTGATGTAATATGTGACGTCATCAGCAGTGCATTATGGGGCGCGAGTTATAGTTAGCTGGACTAACTATAACGGGGAATTTCACGGGTTTTGTACGAGTGCAATGTCCAACTAACTATAACTGTCCCTAAAACCTATGGTTTTTTCAGTGAATTTCAAAGGTTTTTTAAATGCTAATTTGTAACTATAACGTCCCTGAAACCTATGGTTTTTTTCAGTGAATATATATATATATATATATATATATATATAGTTTAGTTCTCCAATACCCACAGAGAAGGAGAGAGACACACAACTGCAAGCATCCAGTCCCTTTTTTTTCACTAGGACATAACACAAAGAGTGCCTCCCCGACGCGTTTCGGTCACCTGACCTTATTCATGGGTGTAACCGACAAATCAACTTGTCATGTGACTGTTGTCCTTTATACCAATGGCACTTCTGATACGCCAGCCAATCGGAGTTGCAATGATGCATTGTGGTTATTATAGTCTAAAATAGAAAATCACAAACAATCATGTTTTAGCAATCTGACTGGAATATATCTTTTGGTATAAATATCAGTTCGTTTAATTAATTTCAGTCAATTCCCTTTGGTCATGTCCAGAAAACAATCACTTTGCTTGCTGTCCCATGTATAACCCTACTCCAAAGGCAAACATGGGCCCTCTATGCAGTAGAATCCGCGGCAGCACAAGTCACCGCCAATCCTCCAGGCGACACAGTGCTGATATTAGTGAGGTGGTGCCATCCGGTACCGGCGTTGGGTTACGCCGTCAAATATAGTTTAGTTCTCCAATACTCACAGAGAAGGAGAGAGGCACACGACTGCAAGCATCCAATCCCTTTTTTTTCACCAGGACATAACACAAAGAGTGCCTCTCCAACGTGTTTCGGTCACCTGACCTTATTCATGGGTGTAACCGGCAAATCAACTTGCCATGTGACTGTTGTCCTTTATACCAATGGCACTTCTGATACGCCATCCAAGCGGAGTTGCAATGATGCATTGTGGTTATTATAGTCTAAAATAGAAAATCAGAAACAATCATGTTTTAGCAATCCGACTGGAATATATCTTTTGGTATAAATATCACAGTTCTTGTAGTTAATTTCAGTCAATTCCCTTTGGTCATGTCCATAAAACAATCACTTTGCTTGTTTTCCCATGTATAGCCCTACTCCAAAGGCAAACACGTGCCCTCTACGCAGTAGAATCCGCGGCAGCACAAGTCACCTCCAATCCTCCGGGCGACACAGTGCTGACAATAGCAAGGTGGTGCTGTCCCGTACCAGCATCTGGCTACGCCGTCAAATATAGTTTAGTTCTCCAATACCCACAGAGAAGGAGAGAGGCACACGACTGCAAGCAACCAATCTCTTTTTTTTCCACCAGGACATAACACAAAGGGCCTCCCCGACGGGTTTCGGTCACCTGACCTTATTCATGGGTGTAACTGGCAAATCAACTTGTCATGTGACTGTTGTCCTTTATACTAATGGCACTTCTGATAGGCCAGCCAATCAGAGTTGTAATGATGCATTGTGGTTATTATAGTCTAAAAGAGAAAATCAGAAACAATCATGTTTTAGCAATCCGACTGGAATATATCTTTTGGTATAAATATCACAGTTCTTGTAATTAATTTCAGTCAATTCCCTTTGGTCATGTCCATAAAATAATCCCTTTGCTTTCTGTCCCATGTATAGCCCTACTCCAAAGGCAAACACGGGCCCTCTACGCAGTAGAATCCGCGGCAGCACAAGTCACCTCCAATCCTCCAGGCGACACAGTGCTGACATTAGCGAGGTGGTGCCGTTCATTACCGGCGTCGGGCTACGCCGTCAAATATAGTTTAGTTCTCCAATACTCACAGAGAAGGAGAGAGGCACACGACTGCAAGCATCCAATCCCTTTTCTTTTTCTTTTTTTCCCATATAGATATATATATATAGATATAGATATATATATACATATACATATAAAATACAAACAAAAAACATAAAAACAACAAATGTAATAACATAAAATATATTAATTAATGTACACACTAAACAATATATTAAAAATTGAGAAATCCCAAAAACACATTTACAGAAAATAATACAAACGTTAAAATGAATTTTGAAATAAAAACAAATATGTTAAATACAAAAAAATATAAAACAATTAATGCTTTAAGCTCTATTTGATCTTCATAAACTAATGCAATCTAAGAATATTAAATATATGGAATCTACATATATTAAATATACTCTACGCACTCTAGTTTATGCAATTGTAGGGAAAGTGTTGCACTTTGGAGGAGTAAAATTTACTAGTCCCACTTTAGTCTGTGGAACAGTAGGGAAAGTGTTGGATCTTGAAGAGGTGACATTTACTATTCCCACTCCAGTCTGTGCAACAGTATCGAATGTGTTAGATTTCAGAGGTATGAAATTTACTATTTCCACTCCATTCTTTGCAAAAGTAGGGAAAACATTGGATTTCGGAGGGGTGCAATTTACTAGTCCCACTCTCAACAGCCCAACAATAGGGAAACTGTTAGACTTTGGAGGGGAAAAATGTAGTACGTACACTCAAATCTATGCAACAGTAGGGAAAGTGTTGGATTTCAGAGGGGTGAAATTTACTATTCCCACTCCAAACAGCCCAAAAGTAAGGAAAGCGATGGATTTCAGAGGGATAAAAATAACTATTTTCACTCCACTCTGTGCAACAGTAGGAAAAGCATTTGATTTCGGAAGGGTGAAAGTTACTATTACTGCTCCAGTCTGTGTAACAGTAGGGAAAACATTGGATTTCAGAGGGAAGAAATGTACTATTCCCACTCAAGTCAACTCAACTCTAAGGAAATTGTTGGGCTTCAAAGGTGTAAAATGTAATATTTCCACTCCAATCTGCGCAACATTAGGAAAGCGCTGGATTTTGGAGGGGAGAAATTTACTATTCCTACTCCAAATTGCCAACAGTATGAAAAGTGTTGGACTTTAGAGGGGTAAAATGTACTATTCCTACTTCAGATGTGTAACAGTAGGGAAAGTGTTGGATTTTAGAGGGGTGAAATTTACTATTCCCACTCCAAACAACACATTAGTAGGGAAAGGGTTAGACTTTGAAGGGGTAAAATGTTCTATTCCCACTCCAGTCTATACAACAGTGGGGCAAATATTGGATTTCAGAGAGGTGAAATTTACTATTTCCACTCCAGTCAACGCAACAGTAAGGAAAGTTTTGGACTTTGGAGGGGTGAAATTTGGCTATTTTAACTCCAGTCTGCGGAACAGATGGGAAAGTGTTTGATTTTGGGTGGTGAAATTTACTATTCTGACTCCAAACAGCTCAACAGTAAGGAAAGTGTTGTACTTTAGAGGGTTAAAATGTACTATACCCACTCCAGTATCTGCAACAGTAGGAAAAGCTTTGGATTTGAGAAGGGTGGAATTTACCATTCCTACTTGAGTCTGTGCAAAAGTATCAAAAACGTTGGATTTCAGAGGGGCGAAATATACTATTCCCACTCCAAACAACACAAAAGTAGGCAAAGTGTTGGACTTTGAAGGGGTGAAATTTACTTTCCCCACTCCAGTCTGTGCAACATTAGGGCAAGCATTGGATTCAGAGGGGTGAAATTTACTATTCCCATTCCAGTCAACACAACAGTAAGGAAAGTGTAGGATTTTAGAGGGGTAAAATTGACTATTCCGACTCCAGTTAAATTGAAAATTATGGAAAATATTTGACTTTGCCAGGGGGAGGTGGTATTTACTATTCCCTCTCCAGTCTGTGCACCAGTAGACAAAGTGTTTGATTTCAGAGGGGTTACATTCAGTATCCCCACATCAAACAGCACAAAAGTAGGGAAAGTGTTGGATTTTAGATGGGTAAAATTGACTATTCCCTCTCCACTTTGTGCAACAATAGGGAAAGCATTGGATTTTGGGAGGGTGAATTTTACTTTTCCGCATCCAGTCTGTGGAACAGAGGGGATAACATTGGGCTTTGGAGGGTAGAATTTAAAATTCCCACTCAAAAAATACAACAGTAGGGGAAGTGTTAGATTTTTGAGGTGTAAAATAAAAAATTCTGACTCCAGTCTGTGAAACAATAGGGAACGTGTTAGATTTCGGAGGGATGAAATATACTTTACCCATTCCAGTCTGTGCAACAGTAGGGAAAGAATTAGATTTCAGATATGTAGACTTAACTATTCCTACTCCTGTCTGTGTAACACTAAGGAAAAAGTTGGATTTCAGAGAAGAGAAATTTACAATTCCCACTCCACTCAACTAAACAGTAAGGAAAGTGTTGGGCTTTGGAGGAGCAACATTTACTATTTCCACCCCAGTCTGTGCAATAATATGGAAAGCGATGGATTTTGGAAGGGTGGCATTTACTATTCCCACTCAAACTGCCAACAGTATAGAAAGTGTTTGACTTTATATGGGTCAAATGCACTATTCCTACTCCAGTCTGTGCAACAGTAGGGAAAGCGTGGGATTTCGGAGGGGTGAAATCTACTATTCCCACTCCACTTTGTGCAACAGTAGGAAAGCATTTGATTACAGAATGGTGACATTTACTAATCCCACTCTATTCTGTGCAATTGTAGGGGAAAATTGGATTTAGGAGGGGTGAAATTCACTATTCTAACACCAAACAGCTCAACAGTAGGAAAGGTGGTCGACTTTGGAGTAGTAAAATCTACTATTCCGACTCCAGTCTGTGCAACAGTAGGGAAAGTGTTGCATTTTGGGGGTGAAATTTACTATTCAGACTCCAAACTGAACAACAGTAAGGGAATTGTTGGACTTTAGAGGGGTAAAATTTACTATTCCCACTCCAGTATGTAAAACAGTATGGAAAGATTGGGTTTCAGAAGGATGACATTTACTATTCCCAATCTAGTATGTGTATCAGAAGTGAAAACGTTGGATTTCAGGGAGATGAAATTTACTATTCCCACTCCAAACAACACAACAGTAAGGAAAGTATTGAACTTTAGAGGGGTAAAATGTACTATTCTCACTCAAGTCTGTGCAACAGTAGGGAAAGCATTTGATTACAGAATGGTGAAAGTTACTATTACAACTCCAGTCTGGGTAACAGTAGGAAAAAAGTTGGATTTCAGAGGGGTGAAATCTACTATTCCCATTCAAACAGCACAACAGTAGGGAAAGCGTTGGATTTTGAAGGAGTAAAATGTACTAGTCCCACTCCAGTCTATGCAACAGTAGGGCAAGCATTGGATTTCAAAGAGGTGACATTTTCTATTCCAAATTGCAGTCTGTGCAACAATAGGGCAAGCATTTGTTTTCAAAAGGGGGAAATTCACTATTTCCACTCCTTTCTGTGCAACAGTAGGGAAAACATTGATTTTCGGAGGGGAAACATTTCCAATTCCCGGTCCAAATAGCACAAAAATAGGAAATATGTTTGACTTTGGAGGGGTAAATGTATTACTCCCACTGCAGTATAAGCAACAGTAGGGAAAGAGTTGCATTTCAGAGCGGTGAAAATTACTATTCTCACTGCACTCTGTGCAACAGTAGGAAAAGCATTTTATTTCACAAGGGTGAAATTCACTATTCCTGATCCAGTCTGTGTAACAGTAGGGAAAAGTTTGGATTTCACAGGGGAGAAATTTACTATTCCCAATCCAGTCAACTCAAAAGTAACGAAAGTGTTCTTCTTTGGAGCTGTAAAATTTACCATTTCCACTCCTGTTTGTGCAACAGTAGGGAAATCGTTGGATTTTGGAGGAGTGAAAATTACTATTCCCACTCCAAACTGCCAGAAGTATGGAAAGTGTTGTCCTTTAGAGGGGTAAAATGTACTATTCTTACTCCAGTCTGTGCAACAGTAGAGAAAGGGTTTGATTTTGGGGGTGGGGTGAAATTTACCATTTCCACTCCAGTCTGTGCAACAGTTAGGAGAGCATTCCATTTCACAAGGGTGAAATTTACTATTCCCTCTTCTTTCTGTGCAACAGTACGGAAAATGTTGGATTCTATAGGGGTGAAATGTACTATTCTCACTCCAAACAGCACAGTATTAGGGATAGTCGTGGACTTTGTAGTTTTAACATTTTCTATTTGAACTCCAGTCTGTGCAACACTAGAGAAATTGTTGGATTTCAGGGGGTGAAATTTACTATTCCGACTCCAAATAGCATAACAGTAAGATAACCGTTGGGCCTTAGACAGGTAACATTTACTATTTTCACTCCATTATGTGCAACAGTAGGGAAAGCGTTGGTTTTCAGAAGGATGAAATTTACTATTCCCACTCCAGTCTTTACTATTCCCAATCCAGTCAACTCAAAAGTAACGAAAGTGTTCTTCTTTGGAGCTGTAAAATTTACCATTTCCACTCCTGTTTGTGCAACAGTAGGGAAATCGTAGGATTTTGGAGGAGTGAAATTTACTATTCCCACTCCAAACTGCCAGAAGTATGGAAAGTGTTGGCCTTTAGAGGGGTAAAATGTACTATTCCTACTTCAGATGTGTAACAGTAGGGAAAGTGTTGGATTTTAGAGGGGTGAAATTTACTATTCCCACTCCAAACAACACATTAGTAGGGAAAGGGTTAGACTTTGAAGGGGTAAAATGTTCTATTCCCACTCCAGTCTATACAACAGTGGGGCAAATATTGGATTTCAGAGAGGTGAAATTTACTATTTCCACTCCAGTCAACGCAACAGTAAGGAAAGTTTTGGACTTTGGAGGGGTGAAATTTGCTATTTTAACTCCAGTCTGCGGAACAGATGGGAAAGTGTTTGATTTTGGGTGGTGAAATTTACTATTCTGACTCCAAACAGCTCAACAGTAAGGAAAGTGTTGTACTTTAGAGGGTTAAAATGTACTATACCCACTCCAGTATCTGCAACAGTAGGAAAAGCTTTGGATTTGAGAAGGGTGGAATTTACCATTCCTACTTGAGTCTGTGCAAAAGTATCAAAAACGTTGGATTTCAGAGGGGCGAAATATACTATTCCCACTCCAAACAACACAAAAGTAGGCAAAGTGTTGGACTTTGAAGGGGTGAAATTTACTTTCCCACTCCAGTCTGTGCAACATTAGGGCAAGCATTGGATTTCAGAGGGGTGAAATTTACTATTCCCATTCCAGTCAACACAACAGTAAGGAAAGTGTAGGATTTTAGAGGGGTAAAATTGACTATTCCGACTCCAGTTAAAGGGAAAATTATGGAAAATATTTGACTTTGCCAGGGGGAGGTGGTATTTACTATTCCCTCTCCAGTCTGTGCACCAGTAGACAAAGTGTTTGATTTCAGAGGGGTTACATTCAGTATCCCCACTTCAAACAGCACAACAGTAGGGAAAGTGTTGGATTTTAGATGGGTAAAATTGACTATTCCCTCTCTACTTTGTGCAACAATAGGGAAAGCATTGGATTTTGGGAGGGTGAATTTTACTTTTCCGCATCCAGTCTGTGAAACAGAGGGGATAACATTGGGCTTTGGAGGGTAGAATTTAAAATTCCCACTCAAAAAAATACAACAGTAGGGGAAGTGTTAGATTTTTGAGGTGTAAAATAAAAATTCTGACTCCAGTCTGTGAAACAATAGGGAACGTGTTAGATTTCGGAGGGATGAAATATCGTTTACCCATTCCAGTCTGTGCAACAGTAGGGAAAGAATTAGATTTCAGATATGTAGACTTAACTATTCCTACTCCTGTCTGTGTAACACTAAGGAAAAAGTTGGATTTCAGAGAAGAGAAATTTACAATTCCCACTCCACTAAACTAAACAGTAAGGAAAGTGTTGGGCTTTGGAGGAGCAACATTTACTATTTCCACCCCAGTCTGTGCAATAATATGGAAAGCGATGGATTTTGGAAGGGTGGCATTTACTATTCCCACTCAAACTGCCAACAGTATAGAAAGTGTTTGACTTTATAGGGGTCAAATGCACTATTCCTACTCCAGTCTGTGCAACAGTAGGGAAAGCGTGGGATTTCGGAGGGGTGAAATCTACTATTCCCACTCCACTTTGTGCAACAGTAGGAAAGCATTTGATTACAGAATGGTGACATTTACTAATCCCACTCTATTCTGTGCAATTGTAGGGGAAAATTGGATTTAGGAGGGGTGAAATTCACTATTCTAACACCAAACAGCTCAACAGTAGGAAAGGTGGTCGACTTTGGAGTAGTAAAATCTACTATTCCGACTCCAGTCTGTGCAACAGTAGGGAAAGTGTTGCATTTTGGGGGTGAAATTTACTATTCAGACTCCAAACTGAACAACAGTAAGGGAATTGTTGGACTTTAGAGGGGTAAAATTTACTATTCCCACTCCAGTATGTAAAACAGTATGGAAAGATTGGGTTTCAGAAGGATGACATTTACTATTCCCAATCTAGTATGTGTATCAGAAGTGAAAACGTTGGATTTCAGGGAGATGAAATTTACTATTCCCACTCCAAACAACACAACAGTAAGGAAAGTATTGAACTTTAGAGGGGTAAAATGTACTATTCTCACTCAAGTCTGTGCAACAGTAGGGAAAGCATTTGATTACAGAATGGTGAAAGTTACTATTACAACTCCAGTCTGGGTAACAGTAGGAAAAAGTTGGATTTCAGAGGGGTGAAATCTACTATTCCCATTCAAACAGCACAACAGTAGGGAAAGCATTGGATTTTGAAGGAGTAAAATGTACTAGTCCCACTCCAGTCTATGCAACAGTAGGGCAAGCATTGGATTTCAAAGAGGTGACATTTTCTATTCCAAATTGCAGTCTGTGCAACAATAGGGCAAGCATTTGTTTTCAAAAGGGGGAAATTCACTATTTCCACTCCTTTCTGTGCAACAGTAGGGAAAACATTGATTTTCGGAGGGGAAACATTTCCAATTCCCGGTCCAAATAGCACAAAAATAGGAAATATGTTTGACTTTGGAGGGGTAAAATGTATTACTCCCACTGCAGTATAAGCAACAGTAGGGAAAGAGTTGCATTTCAGAGCGGTGAAAATTACTATTCTCACTGCACTCTGTGCAACAGTAGGAAAAGCATTTTATTTCACAAGGGTGAAATTCACTATTCCTGATCCAGTCTGTGTAACAGTAGGGAAAAGTTTGGATTTCACAGGGGAGAAATTTACTATTCCCAATCCAGTCAACTCAAAAGTAACGAAAGTGTTCTTCTTTGGAGCTGTAAAATTTACCATTTCCACTCCTGTTTGTGCAACAGTAGGGAAATCGTTGGATTTTGGAGGAGTGAAAATTACTATTCCCACTCCAAACTGCCAGAAGTATGGAAAGTGTTGGCCTTTAGAGGGGTAAAATGTACTATTCTTACTCCAGTCTGTGCAACAGTAGAGAAAGGGTTTGATTTTGGGGGGTGGGGTGAAATTTACCATTTCCACTCCAGTCTGTGCAACAGTTAGGAGAGCATTCCATTTCACAAGGGTGAAATTTACTATTCCCTCTTCTTTCTGTGCAACAGTACGGAAAATGTTGGATTCTATAGGGGTGAAATGTACTATTCTCACTCCAAACAGCACAGTATTAGGGATAGTCGTGGACTTTGTAGTTTTAACATTTTCTATTTGAACTCCAGTCTGTGCAACACTAGAGAAATTGTTGGATTTCAGGGGGTGAAATTTACTATTCCGACTCCAAATAGCATAACAGTAAGATAACCGTTGGGCCTTAGACAGGTAACATTTACTATTTTCACTCCATTATGTGCAACAGTAGGTAAAGCGTTGGTTTTCAGAAGGATGAAATTTACTATTCCCACTCCAGTCTTTACTATTCCCAATCCAGTCAACTCAAAAGTAACGAAAGTGTTCTTCTTTGGAGCTGTAAAATTTACCATTTCCACTCCTGTTTGTGCAACAGTAGGGAAATCGTTGGATTTTGGAGGAGTGAAAATTACTATTCCCACTCCAAACTGCCAGAAGTATGGAAAGTGTTGGCCTTTAGAGGGGTAAAATGTACTATTCTTACTCCAGTCTGTGCAACAGTAGAGAAAGGGTTTGATTTTGGGGGTGGGGTGAAATTTACCATTTCCACTCCAGTCTGTGCAACAGTTAGGAGAGCATTCCATTTCACAAGGGTGAAATTTACTATTCCCTCTTCTTTCTGTGCAACAGTACGGAAAATGTTGGATTCTATAGGGGTGAAATGTACTATTCTCACTCCAAACAGCACAGTATTAGGGATAGTCGTGGACTTTGTAGTTTTAACATTTTCTATTTGAACTCCAGTCTGTGCAACACTAGAGAAATTGTTGGATTTCAGGGGGTGAAATTTACTATTCCGACTCCAAATAGCATAACAGTAAGATAACCGTTGGGCCTTAGACAGGTAACATTTACTATTTTCACTCCATTATGTGCAACAGTAGGGAAAGCGTTGGTTTTCAGAAGGATGAAATTTACTATTCCCACTCCAGTCTTTACTATTCCCAATCCAGTCAACTCAAAAGTAACGAAAGTGTTCTTCTTTGGAGCTGTAAAATTTACCATTTCCACTCCTGTTTGTGCAACAGTAGGGAAATCGTAGGATTTTGGAGGAGTGAAATTTACTATTCCCACTCCAAACTGCCAGAAGTATGGAAAGTGTTGGCCTTTAGAGGGGTAAAATGTACTATTCCTACTTCAGATGTGTAACAGTAGGGAAAGTGTTGGATTTTAGAGGGGTGAAATTTACTATTCCCACTCCAAACAACACATTAGTAGGGAAAGGGTTAGACTTTGAAGGGGTAAAATGTTCTATTCCCACTCCAGTCTATACAACAGTGGGGCAAATATTGGATTTCAGAGAGGTGAAATTTACTATTTCCACTCCAGTCAACGCAACAGTAAGGAAAGTTTTGGACTTTGGAGGGGTGAAATTTGCTATTTTAACTCCAGTCTGCGGAACAGATGGGAAAGTGTTTGATTTTGGGTGGTGAAATTTACTATTCTGACTCCAAACAGCTCAACAGTAAGGAAAGTGTTGTACTTTAGAGGGTTAAAATGTACTATACCCACTCCAGTATCTGCAACAGTAGGAAAAGCTTTGGATTTGAGAAGGGTGGAATTTACCATTCCTACTTGAGTCTGTGCAAAAGTATCAAAAACGTTGGATTTCAGAGGGGCGAAATATACTATTCCCATTCCAAACAACACAAAAGTAGGCAAAGTGTTGGACTTTGAAGGGGTGAAATTTACTTTCCCCACTCCAGTCTGTGCAACATTAGGGCAAGCATTGGATTTCAGAGGGGTGAAATTTACTATTCCCATTCCAGTCAACACAACAGTAAGGAAAGTGTAGGATTTTAGAGGGGTAAAATTGACTATTCCGACTCCAGTTAAAGGGAAAATTATGGAAAATATTTGACTTTGCCAGGGGGAGGTGGTATTTACTATTCCCTCTCCAGTCTGTGCACCAGTAGACAAAGTGTTTGATTTCAGAGGGGTTACATTCAGTATCCCCACTTCAAACAGCACAACAGTAGGGAAAGTGTTGGATTTTAGATGGGTAAAATTGACTATTCCCTCTCCACTTTGTGCAACAATAGGGAAAGCATTGGATTTTGGGAGGGTGAATTTTACTTTTCCGCATCCAGTCTGTGAAACAGAGGGGATAACATTGGGCTTTGGAGGGTAGAATTTAAAATTCCCACTCAAAAAATACAACAGTAGGGGAAGTGTTAGATTTTTGAGGTGTAAAATAAAAAATTCTGACTCCAGTCTGTGAAACAATAGGGAACGTGTTAGATTTCGGAGGGATGAAATATACTTTACCCATTCCAGTCTGTGCAACAGTAGGGAAAGAATTAGATTTCAGAAATGTAGACTTAACTATTCCTACTCCTGTCTGTGTAACACTAAGGAAAAAGTTGGATTTCAGAGAAGAGAAATTTACAATTCCCACTCCACTAAACTAAACAGTAAGGAAAGTGTTGGGCTTTGGAGGAGCAACATTTACTATTTCCACCCCAGTCTGTGCAATAATATGGAAAGCGATGGATTTTGGAAGGGTGGCATTTACTATTCCCACTCAAACTGCCAACAGTATAGAAAGTGTTTTACTTTATAGGGGTCAAATGCACTATTCCTACTCCAGTCTGTGCAACAGTAGGGAAAGCGTGGGATTTCGGAGGGGTGAAATCTACTATTCCCACTCCACTTTGTGCAACAGTAGGAAAGCATTTGATTACAGAATGGTGACATTTACTAATCCCACTCTATTCTGTGCAATTGTAGGGGAAAATTGGATTTAGGAGGGGTGAAATTCACTATTCTAACACCAAACAGCTCAACAGTAGGAAAGGTGGTCGACTTTGGAGTAGTAAAATCTACTATTCCGACTCCAGTCTGTGCAACAGTAGGGAAAGTGTTGCATTTTGGGGGTGAAATTTACTATTCAGACTCCAAACTGAACAACAGTAAGGGAATTGTTGGACTTTAGAGGGGTAAAATTTACTATTCCCACTCCAGTATGTAAAACAGTATGGAAAGATTGGGTTTCAGAAGGATGACATTTACTATTCCCAATCTAGTATGTGTATCAGAAGTGAAAACGTTGGATTTCAGGGAGATGAAATTTACTATTCCCACTCCAAACAACACAACAGTAAGGAAAGTATTGAACTTTAGAGGGGTAAAATGTACTATTCTCACTCAAGTCTGTGCAACAGTAGGGAAAGCATTTGATTACAGAATGGTGAAAGTTACTATTACAACTCCAGTCTGGGTAACAGTAGGAAAAAAGTTGGATTTCAGAGGGGTGAAATCTACTATTCCCATTCAAACAGCACAACAGTAGGGAAAGCATTGGATTTTGAAGGAGTAAAATGTACTAGTCCCACTCCAGTCTATGCAACAGTAGGGCAAGCATTGGATTTCAAAGAGGTGACATTTTCTATTCCAAATTGCAGTCTGTGCAACAATAGGGCAAGCATTTGTTTTCAAAAGGGGGAAATTCACTATTTCCACTCCTTTCTGTGCAACAGTAGGGAAAACATTGATTTTCGGAGGGGAAACATTTCCAATTCCCGGTCCAAATAGCACAAAAATAGGAAATATGTTTGACTTTGGAGGGGTAAAATGTATTACTCCCACTGCAGTATAAGCAACAGTAGGGAAAGAGTTGCATTTCAGAGCGGTGAAAATTACTATTCTCACTGCACTCTGTGCAACAGTAGGAAAAGCATTTTATTTCACAAGGGTGAAATTCACTATTCCTGATCCAGTCTGTGTAACAGTAGGGAAAAGTTTGGATTTCACAGGGGAGAAATTTACTATTCCCAATCCAGTCAACTCAAAAGTAACGAAAGTGTTCTTCTTTGGAGCTGTAAAATTTACCATTTCCACTCCTGTTTGTGCAACAGTAGGGAAATCGTTGGATTTTGGAGGAGTGAAAATTACTATTCCCACTCCAAACTGCCAGAAGTATGGAAAGTGTTGGCCTTTAGAGGGGTAAAATGTACTATTCTTACTCCAGTCTGTGCAACAGTAGAGAAAGGGTTTGATTTTGGGGGTGGGGTGAAATTTACCATTTCCACTCCAGTCTGTGCAACAGTTAGGAGAGCATTCCATTTCACAAGGGTGAAATTTACTATTCCCTCTTCTTTCTGTGCAACAGTACGGAAAATGTTGGATTCTATAGGGGTGAAATGTACTATTCTCACTCCAAACAGCACAGTATTAGGGATAGTCGTGGACTTTGTAGTTTTAACATTTTCTATTTGAACTCCAGTCTGTGCAACACTAGAGAAATTGTTGGATTTCAGGGGGTGAAATTTACTATTCCGACTCCAAATAGCATAACAGTAAGATAACCGTTGGGCCTTAGACAGGTAACATTTACTATTTTCACTCCATTATGTGCAACAGTAGGTAAAGCGTTGGTTTTCAGAAGGATGAAATTTACTATTCCCACTCCAGTCTTTACTATTCCCAATCCAGTCAACTCAAAAGTAACGAAAGTGTTCTTCTTTGGAGCTGTAAAATTTACCATTTCCACTCCTGTTTGTGCAACAGTAGGGAAATCGTAGGATTTTGGAGGAGTGAAATTTACTATTCCCACTCCAAACTGCCAGAAGTATGGAAAGTGTTGGCCTTTAGAGGGGTAAAATGTACTATTCCTACTTCAGATGTGTAACAGTAGGGAAAGTGTTGGATTTTAGAGGGGTGAAATTTACTATTCCCACTCCAAACAACACATTAGTAGGGAAAGGGTTAGACTTTGAAGGGGTAAAATGTTCTATTCCCACTCCAGTCTATACAACAGTGGGGCAAATATTGGATTTCAGAGAGGTGAAATTTACTATTTCCACTCCAGTCAACGCAACAGTAAGGAAAGTTTTGGACTTTGGAGGGGTGAAATTTGCTATTTTAACTCCAGTCTGCGGAACAGATGGGAAAGTGTTTGATTTTGGGTGGTGAAATTTACTATTCTGACTCCAAACAGCTCAACAGTAAGGAAAGTGTTGTACTTTAGAGGGTTAAAATGTACTATACCCACTCCAGTATCTGCAACAGTAGGAAAAGCTTTGGATTTGAGAAGGGTGGAATTTACCATTCCTACTTGAGTCTGTGCAAAAGTATCAAAAACGTTGGATTTCAGAGGGGCGAAATATACTATTCCCATTCCAAACAACACAAAAGTAGGCAAAGTGTTGGACTTTGAAGGGGTGAAATTTACTTTCCCCACTCCAGTCTGTGCAACATTAGGGCAAGCATTGGATTTCAGAGGGGTGAAATTTACTATTCCCATTCCAGTCAACACAACAGTAAGGAAAGTGTAGGATTTTAGAGGGGTAAAATTGACTATTCCGACTCCAGTTAAAGGGAAAATTATGGAAAATATTTGACTTTGCCAGGGGGAGGTGGTATTTACTATTCCCTCTCCAGTCTGTGCACCAGTAGACAAAGTGTTTGATTTCAGAGGGGTTACATTCAGTATCCCCACTTCAAACAGCACAACAGTAGGGAAAGTGTTGGATTTTAGATGGGTAAAATTGACTATTCCCTCTCCACTTTGTGCAACAATAGGGAAAGCATTGGATTTTGGGAGGGTGAATTTTACTTTTCCGCATCCAGTCTGTGAAACAGAGGGGATAACATTGGGCTTTGGAGGGTAGAATTTAAAATTCCCACTCAAAAAAATACAACAGTAGGGGAAGTGTTAGATTTTTGAGGTGTAAAATAAAAAATTCTGACTCCAGTCTGTGAAACAATAGGGAACGTGTTAGATTTCGGAGGGATGAAATATACTTTACCCATTCCAGTCTGTGCAACAGTAGGGAAAGAATTAGATTTCAGAAATGTAGACTTAACTATTCCTACTCCTGTCTGTGTAACACTAAGGAAAAAGTTGGATTTCAGAGAAGAGAAATTTACAATTCCCACTCCACTAAACTAAACAGTAAGGAAAGTGTTGGGCTTTGGAGGAGCAACATTTACTATTTCCACCCCAGTCTGTGCAATAATATGGAAAGCGATGGATTTTGGAAGGGTGGCATTTACTATTCCCACTCAAACTGCCAACAGTATAGAAAGTGTTTTACTTTATAGGGGTCAAATGCACTATTCCTACTCCAGTCTGTGCAACAGTAGGGAAAGCGTGGGATTTCGGAGGGGTGAAATCTACTATTCCCACTCCACTTTGTGCAACAGTAGGAAAGCATTTGATTACAGAATGGTGACATTTACTAATCCCACTCTATTCTGTGCAATTGTAGGGGAAAATTGGATTTAGGAGGGGTGAAATTCACTATTCTAACACCAAACAGCTCAACAGTAGGAAAGGTGGTCGACTTTGGAGTAGTAAAATCTACTATTCCGACTCCAGTCTGTGCAACAGTAGGGAAAGTGTTGCATTTTGGGGGTGAAATTTACTATTCAGACTCCAAACTGAACAACAGTAAGGGAATTGTTGGACTTTAGAGGGGTAAAATTTACTATTCCCACTCCAGTATGTAAAACAGTATGGAAAGATTGGGTTTCAGAAGGATGAAATTTACTATTCCCAATCTAGTATGTGTATCAGAAGTGAAAACGTTGGATTTCAGGGAGATGAAATTTACTATTCCCACTCCAAACAACACAACAGTAAGGAAAGTATTGAACTTTAGAGGGGTAAAATGTACTATTCTCACTCAAGTCTGTGCAACAGTAGGGAAAGCATTTGATTACAGAATGGTGAAAGTTACTATTACAACTCCAGTCTGGGTAACAGTAGGAAAAAAGTTGGATTTCAGAGGGGTGAAATCTACTATTCCCATTCAAACAGCTCAACAGTAGGGAAAGCGTTGGATTTTGAAGGAGTAAAATGTACTAGTCCCACTCCAGTCTATGCAACAGTAGGGCAAGCATTGGATTTCAAAGAGGTGACATTTTCTATTCCAAATTGCAGTCTGTGCAACAATAGGGCAAGCATTTGTTTTCAAAAGGGGGAAATTCACTATTTCCACTCCTTTCTGTGCAACAGTAGGGAAAACATTGATTTTCGGAGGGGAAACATTTCCAATTCCCGGTCCAAATAGCACAAAAATAGGAAATATGTTTGACTTTGGAGGGGTAAAATGTATTACTCCCACTGCAGTATAAGCAACAGTAGGGAAAGAGTTGCATTTCAGAGCGGTGAAAATTACTATTCTCACTGCACTCTGTGCAACAGTAGGAAAAGCATTTTATTTCACAAGGGTGAAATTCACTATTCCTGATCCAGTCTGTGTAACAGTAGGGAAAAGTTTGGATTTCACAGGGGAGAAATTTACTATTCCCAATCCAGTCAACTCAAAAGTAACGAAAGTGTTCTTCTTTGGAGCTGTAAAATTTACAATTTCCACTCCTGTTTGTGCAACAGTAGGGAAATCGTTGGATTTTGGAGGAGTGAAAATTACTATTCCCACTCCAAACTGCCAGAAGTATGGAAAGTGTTGGCCTTTAGAGGGGTAAAATGTACTATTCTTACTCCAGTCTGTGCAACAGTAGAGAAAGGGTTTGATTTTGGGGAGTGGGGTGAAATTTACCATTTCCACTCCAGTCTGTGCAACAGTTAGGAGAGCATTCCATTTCACAAGGGTGAAATTTACTATTCCCTCTTCTTTCTGTGCAACAGTACGGAAAATGTTGGATTCTATAGGGGTGAAATGTACTATTCTCACTCCAAACAGCACAGTATTAGGGATAGTCGTGGACTTTGTAGTTTTAACATTTTCTATTTGAACTCCAGTCTGTGCAACACTAGAGAAATTGTTGGATTTCAGGGGGTGAAATTTACTATTCCGACTCCAAATAGCATAACAGTAAGATAACCGTTGGGCCTTAGACAGGTAACATTTACTATTTTCACTCCATTATGTGCAACAGTAGGTAAAGCGTTGGTTTTCAGAAGGATGAAATTTACTATTCCCACTCCAGTCTTTACTATTCCCAATCCAGTCAACTCAAAAGTAACGAAAGTGTTCTTCTTTGGAGCTGTAAAATTTACCATTTCCACTCCTGTTTGTGCAACAGTAGGGAAATCGTAGGATTTTGGAGGAGTGAAATTTACTATTCCCACTCCAAACTGCCAGAAGTATGGAAAGTGTTGGCCTTTAGAGGGGTAAAATGTACTATTCCTACTTCAGATGTGTAACAGTAGGGAAAGTGTTGGATTTTAGAGGGGTGAAATTTACTATTCCCACTCCAAACAACACATTAGTAGGGAAAGGGTTAGACTTTGAAGGGGTAAAATGTTCTATTCCCACTCCAGTCTATACAACAGTGGGGCAAATATTGGATTTCAGAGAGGTGAAATTTACTATTTCCACTCCAGTCAACGCAACAGTAAGGAAAGTTTTGGACTTTGGAGGGGTGAAATTTGCTATTTTAACTCCAGTCTGCGGAACAGATGGGAAAGTGTTTGATTTTGGGTGGTGAAATTTACTATTCTGACTCCAAACAGCTCAACAGTAAGGAAAGTGTTGTACTTTAGAGGGTTAAAATGTACTATACCCACTCCAGTATCTGCAACAGTAGGAAAAGCTTTGGATTTGAGAAGGGTGGAATTTACCATTCCTACTTGAGTCTGTGCAAAAGTATCAAAAACGTTGGATTTCAGAGGGGCGAAATATACTATTCCCATTCCAAACAACACAAAAGTAGGCAAAGTGTTGGACTTTGAAGGGGTGAAATTTACTTTCCCCACTCCAGTCTGTGCAACATTAGGGCAAGCATTGGATTTCAGAGGGGTGAAATTTACTATTCCCATTCCAGTCAACACAACAGTAAGGAAAGTGTAGGATTTTAGAGGGGTAAAATTGACTATTCCGACTCCAGTTAAAGGGAAAATTATGGAAAATATTTGACTTTGCCAGGGGAGGTGGTATTTACTATTCCCTCTCCAGTCTGTGCACCAGTAGACAAAGTGTTTGATTTCAGAGGGGTTACATTCAGTATCCCCACTTCAAACAGCACAACAGTAGGGAAAGTGTTGGATTTTAGATGGGTAAAATTGACTATTCCCTCTCCACTTTGTGCAACAATAGGGAAAGCATTGGATTTTGGGAGGGTGAATTTTACTTTTCCGCATCCAGTCTGTGAAACAGAGGGGATAACATTGGGCTTTGGAGGGTAGAATTTAAAATTCCCACTCAAAAAAATACAACAGTAGGGGAAGTGTTAGATTTTTGAGGTGTAAAATAAAAAATTCTGACTCCAGTCTGTGAAACAATAGGGAACGTGTTAGATTTCGGAGGGATGAAATATACTTTACCCATTCCAGTCTGTGCAACAGTAGGGAAAGAATTAGATTTCAGAAATGTAGACTTAACTATTCCTACTCCTGTCTGTGTAACACTAAGGAAAAAGTTGGATTTCAGAGAAGAGAAATTTACAATTCCCACTCCACTAAACTAAACAGTAAGGAAAGTGTTGGGCTTTGGAGGAGCAACATTTACTATTTCCACCCCAGTCTGTGCAATAATATGGAAAGCGATGGATTTTGGAAGGGTGGCATTTACTATTCCCACTCAAACTGCCAACAGTATAGAAAGTGTTTGACTTTATAGGGGTCAAATGCACTATTCCTACTCCAGTCTGTGCAACAGTAGGGAAAGCGTGGGATTTCGGAGGGGTGAAATCTACTATTCCCACTCCACTTTGTGCAACAGTAGGAAAGCATTTGATTACAGAATGGTGACATTTACTAATCCCACTCTATTCTGTGCAATTGTAGGGGAAAATTGGATTTAGGAGGGGTGAAATTCACTATTCTAACACCAAACAGCTCAACAGTAGGAAAGGTGGTCGACTTTGGAGTAGTAAAATCTACTATTCCGACTCCAGTCTGTGCAACAGTAGGGAAAGTGTTGCATTTTGGGGGTGAAATTTACTATTCAGACTCCAAACTGAACAACAGTAAGGGAATTGTTGGACTTTAGAGGGGTAAAATTTACTATTCCCACTCCAGTATGTAAAACAGTATGGAAAGATTGGGTTTCAGAAGGATGAAATTTACTATTCCCAATCTAGTATGTGTATCAGAAGTGAAAACGTTGGATTTCAGGGAGATGAAATTTACTATTCCCACTCCAAACAACACAACAGTAAGGAAAGTATTGAACTTTAGAGGGGTAAAATGTACTATTCTCACTCAAGTCTGTGCAACAGTAGGGAAAGCATTTGATTACAGAATGGTGAAAGTTACTATTACAACTCCAGTCTGGGTAACAGTAGGAAAAAAGTTGGATTTCAGAGGGGTGAAATCTACTATTCCCATTCAAACAGCACAACAGTAGGGAAAGCGTTGGATTTTGAAGGAGTAAAATGTACTAGTCCCACTCCAGTCTATGCAACAGTAGGGCAAGCATTGGATTTCAAAGAGGTGACATTTTCTATTCCAAATTGCAGTCTGTGCAACAATAGGGCAAGCATTTGTTTTCAAAAGGGGGAAATTCACTATTTCCACTCCTTTCTGTGCAACAGTAGGGAAAACATTGATTTTCGGAGGGGAAACATTTCCAATTCCCGGTCCAAATAGCACAAAAATAGGAAATATGTTTGACTTTGGAGGGGTAAAATGTATTACTCCCACTGCAGTATAAGCAACAGTAGGGAAAGAGTTGCATTTCAGAGCGGTGAAAATTACTATTCTCACTGCACTCTGTGCAACAGTAGGAAAAGCATTTTATTTCACAAGGGTGAAATTCACTATTCCTGATCCAGTCTGTGTAACAGTAGGGAAAAGTTTGGATTTCACAGGGGAGAAATTTACTATTCCCAATCCAGTCAACT
Organism: Calotriton arnoldi; assembly: GCA_963921515.1. Lineage (NCBI taxonomy): Eukaryota > Metazoa > Chordata > Amphibia > Caudata > Salamandridae > Calotriton > Calotriton arnoldi. The sequence continues at coordinate 127,020 of CAWUFW010019590.1, forward strand.
CAAAAGTAACGAAAGTGTTCTTCTTTGGAGCTGTAAAATTTACCATTTCCACTCCTGTTTGTGCAACAGTAGGGAAATCGTTGGATTTTGGAGGAGTGAAAATTACTATTCCCACTCCAAACTGCCAGAAGTATGGAAAGTGTTGGCCTTTAGAGGGGTAAAATGTACTATTCTTACTCCAGTCTGTGCAACAGTAGAGAAAGGGTTTGATTTTGGGGGGTGGGGTGAAATTTACCATTTTCACTCCAGTCTGTGCAACAGTTAGGAGAGCATTCCATTTCACAAGGGTGAAATTTACTATTCCCTCTTCTTTCTGTGCAACAGTATGGAAAATGTTGGATTCTATAGGGGTGAAATGTACTATTCTCACTCCAAACAGCACAGTATTAGGGATAGTCGTGGACTTTGTAGTTTTAACATTTTCTATTTGAACTCCAGTCTGTGCAACACTAGAGAAATTGTTGGATTTCAGGGGTGAAATTTACTATTCCGACTCCAAATAGCATAACAGTAAGATAACCGTTGGGCCTTAGACAGGTAACATTTACTATTTTCACTCCATTATGTGCAACAGTAGGTAAAGCGTTGGTTTTCAGAAGGATGAAATTTACTATTCCCACTCCAGTCTTTACTATTCCCAATCCAGTCAACTCAAAAGTAACGAAAGTGTTCTTCTTTGGAGCTGTAAAATTTACCATTTCCACTCCTGTTTGTGCAACAGTAGGGAAATCGTAGGATTTTGGAGGAGTGAAATTTACTATTCCCACTCCAAACTGCCAGAAGTATGGAAAGTGTTGGCCTTTAGAGGGGTAAAATGTACTATTCCTACTTCAGATGTGTAACAGTAGGGAAAGTGTTGGATTTTAGAGGGGTGAAATTTACTATTCCCACTCCAAACAACACATTAGTAGGGAAAGGGTTAGACTTTGAAGGGGTAAAATGTTCTATTCCCACGCCAGTCTATACAACAGTGGGGCAAATATTGGATTTCAGAGAGGTGAAATTACTATTTCCACTCCAGTCAACGCAACAGTAAGGAAAGTTTTGGACTTTGGAGGGGTGAAATTTGCTATTTTAACTCCAGTCTGCGGAACAGATGGGAAAGTGTTTGATTTTGGGTGGTGAAATTTACTATTCTGACTCCAAACAGCTCAACAGTAAGGAAAGTGTTGTACTTTAGAGGGTTAAAATGTACTATACCCACTCCAGTATCTGCAACAGTAGGAAAAGCTTTGGATTTGAGAAGGGTGGAATTTACCATTCCTACTTGAGTCTGTGCAAAAGTATCAAAAACGTTGGATTTCAGAGGGGCGAAATATACTATTCCCACTCCAAACAACACAAAAGTAGGCAAAGTGTTGGACTTTGAAGGGGTGAAATTTACTTTCCCCACTCCAGTCTGTGCAACATTAGGGCAAGCATTGGATTTCAGAGGGGTGAAATTTACTATTCCCATTCCAGTCAACACAACAGTAAGGAAAGTGTAGGATTTTAGAGGGGTAAAATTGACTATTCTGACTCCAGTTAAAGGGAAAATTATGGAAAATATTTGACTTTGCCAGGGGGAGGTGGTATTTACTATTCCCTCTCCAGTCTGTGCACCAGTAGACAAAGTGTTTGATTTCAGAGGGGTTACATTCAGTATCCGCACTTCAAACAGCACAACAGTAGGGAAAGTGTTGGATTTTAGATGGGTAAAATTGACTATTCCCTCTCCACTTTGTGCAACAATAGGGAAAGCATTGGATTTTGGGAGGGTGAATTTTACTTTTCCGCATCCAGTCTGTGGAACAGAGGGGATAACATTGGGCTTTGGAGGGTAGAATTTAAAATTCCCACTCAAAAAAATACAACAGTAGGGGAAGTGTTAGATTTTTGAGGTGTAAAATAAAAAATTCTGACTCCAGTCTGTGAAACAATAGGGAACGTGTTAGATTTCGGAGGGATGAAATATACTTTACCCATTCCAGTCTGTGCAACAGTAGGGAAAGAATTAGATTTCAGAAATGTAGACTTAACTATTCCTACTCCTGTCTGTGTAACACTAAGGAAAAAGTTGGATTTCAGAGAAGAGAAATTTACAATTCCCACTCCACTCAACTAAACAGTAAGGAATGTGTTGGGCTTTGGAGGAGCAACATTTACTATTTCCACCCCAGTCTGTGCAATAATATGGAGAGCGATGGATTTTGGAAGGGTGGCATTTACTATTCCCACTCAAACTGCCAACAGTATAGAAAGTGTTTGACTTTATAGGGGTCAAATGCACTATTCCTACTCCAGTCTGTGCAACAGTAGGGAAAGCGTGGGATTTCGGAGGGGTGAAATCTACTATTCCCACTCCACTTTGTGCAACAGTAGGAAAGCATTTGATTACAGAATGGTGACATTTACTAATCCCACTCTATTCTGTGCAATTGTAGGGGAAAATTGGATTTAGGAGGGGTGAAATTCACTATTCTAACACCAAACAGCTCAACAGTAGGAAAGGTGGTCGACTTTGGAGTAGTAAAATCTACTATTCCGACTCCAGTCTGTGCAACAGTAGGGAAAGTGTTGCATTTTGGGGGTGAAATTTACTATTCAGACTCCAAACTGAACAACAGTAAGGGAATTGTTGGACTTTAGAGGGGTAAAATTTACTATTCCCACTCCAGTATGTAAAACAGTATGGAAAGATTGGGTTTCAGAAGGATGAAATTTACTATTCCCAATCTAGTATGTGTATCAGAAGTGAAAACGTTGGATTTCAGGGAGATGAAATTTACTATTCCCACTCCAAACAACACAACAGTAAGGAAAGTATTGAACTTTAGAGGGGTAAAATGTACTATTCTCACTCAAGTCTGTGCAACAGTAGGGAAAGCATTTGATTACAGAATGGTGAAAGTTACTATTACAACTCCAGTCTGGGTAACAGTAGGAAAAAAGTTGGATTTCAGAGGGGTGAAATCTACTATTCCCATTCAAACAGCACAACAATAGGGAAAGCGTTGGATTTTGAAGGAGTAAAATGTACTAGTCCCACTCCAGTCTATGCAACAGTAGGGCAAGCATTGGATTTCAAAGAGGTGACATTTTCTATTCCAAATTGCAGTCTGTGCAACAATAGGGCAAGCATTTGTTTTCAAAAGGGGGAAATTCACTATTTCCACTCCTTTCTGTGCAACAGTAGGGAAAACATTGATTTTCGGAGGGGAAACATTTCCAATTCCCGGTCCAAATAGCACAAAAATAGGAAATATGTTTGACTTTGGAGGGGTAAAATGTATTACTCCCACTGCAGTATAAGCAACAGTAGGGAAAGAGTTGCATTTCAGAGCGGTGAAAATTACTATTCTCACTGCACTCTGTGCAACAGTAGGAAAAGCATTTTATTTCACAAGGGTGAAATTCACTATTCCTGATCCAGTCTGTGTAACAGTAGGGAAAAGTTTGGATTTCACAGGGGAGAAATTTACTATTCCCAATCCAGTCAACTCAAAAGTAACGAAAGTGTTCTTCTTTGGAGCTGTAAAATTTACCATTTCCACTCCTGTTTGTGCAACAGTAGGGAAATCGTTGGATTTTGGAGGAGTGAAAATTACTATTCCCACTCCAAACTGCCAGAAGTATGGAAAGTGTTGGCCTTTAGAGGGGTAAAATGTACTATTCTTACTCCAGTCTGTGCAACAGTAGAGAAAGGGTTTGATTTTGGGGGTGGGGTGAAATTTACCATTTCCACTCCAGTCTGTGCAACAGTTAGGAGAGCATTCCATTTCACAAGGGTGAAATTTACTATTCCCTCTTCTTTCTGTGCAACAGTACGGAAAATGTTGGATTCTATAGGGGTGAAATGTACTATTCTCACTCCAAACAGCACAGTATTAGGGATAGTCGTGGACTTTGTAGTTTTAACATTTTCTATTTGAACTCCAGTCTGTGCAACACTAGAGAAATTGTTGGATTTCAGGGGGTGAAATTTACTATTCCGACTCCAAATAGCATAACAGTAAGATAACCGTTGGGCCTTAGACAGGTAACATTTACTATTTTCACTCCATTATGTGCAACAGTAGGTAAAGCGTTGGTTTTCAGAAGGATGAAATTTACTATTCCCACTCCAGTCTTTACTATTCCCAATCCAGTCAACTCAAAAGTAACGAAAGTGTTCTTCTTTGGAGCTGTAAAATTTACCATTTCCACTCCTGTTTGTGCAACAGTAGGGAAATCGTAGGATTTTGGAGGAGTGAAATTTACTATTCCTACTCCAAACTGCCAGAAGTATGGAAAGTGTTGGCCTTTAGAGGGGTAA
>CAWUFW010019590.1:131413-180963 GCA_963921515.1 Calotriton arnoldi
CTATTCTTACTCCACTCTGTGCAACAGTAGAGAAAGGGTTTGATTTCGGGGGGTGGGGTGAAATTTACCATTTCCACTCCAGTCTGATCAACAGTTAGGAGAGCATTCCATTTCACAAGGGTGAAATTTACTATTCCCTCTTCATTCTGTGCAACAGTATGGAAAATGTTGGATTCTATAGGGGTGAAATGTACTATTCTCACTCCAAACAGCACAGTATTAGGGATAGTCGTGGACTTTGTAGTTTTAACATTTTCTATTTGAACTCCAGTCTGTGCAACACTAGGGAAATTGTTGGATTTCAGGGGGTGAAATTTACTATTCCGACTCCAAATAGCATAACAGTAAGATAACCGTTGGGCCTTAGACAGGTAACATTTACTATTTTCACTCCATTATGTGCAACAGTAGGGAAAGCGTTGGTTTTCAGAAGGATGAAATTTACTATTCCCACTCCAGTCTGTACAACAGTAGGACAAGCATTGGATTTCTGAAAGAGGAAATTTACTATTTCCACTCCAGTCAACGCAACAGTAAAGAAAGTGTTGAACTTTAGAGGGGTAAAATATAATATTCCCACTCTAGTCTGTGCAACAGTAGGGAAATGGTTGGATGTCAGAGGGGTGAAATTGACTATTCCCACTCCAGATTAAGGCAACATTATGAAAAGTGTTGGACTTCGGAGGGATAAAATTTACTAGTCCCACTCCGGTTTGGGCAAAAGTAGGGAAAGAGTTGGATTTCGGAGGGGAGAAGTTTACTATTCCCACTCCACTCTGTGCAATAGTAGGAAAAGCATTTGATTTCAGAAGGGTGAAATATACTATTCCCACTCCATTCTGTGCAACAGTATGGAAATCGTTGGATTTCAAAGGGGTGAAATTAGGCCTGGGCGGTCAATTCCGTTCCGCTCATGGAATTTGCGGAATTTGGGTAATTTCGCGTTTCGCGGAGAACGCGAAATTGCCAAAAATTCTGCGATCTGCGGCTTCGCGGAATTTTTTGCTTGTTCGCGCTTTCAAAATGCGTGTTCGCGAGATATTTCTCCCCGAGCACGCAAACAGCGTTCGCGAACCGGAAAAAAAGCATCGCGAACGGGTGGAACAAGCAATTCCGCGTGTTCGCAGAACTTTTGCGTGCTCGCGGAGTTTTTTTACCGTTTCGCGGAGATTTGCATAGCGCGACTACGCAAATTCTGCCCACCCCTAGGTGAAATGCACTATTTCCACTCCAAACAGGACAATAGTCGGGAAAGTGGTGGACTTTGGACTGGTAAAATTTACTATTCTAACTCCAGTCATTGCAACACTAGGGAAAGTGAATGATTTTACAGGAGTTACATCTACTATCCTACTCCAAACAGCACAACAGTAATGAAAGTGTTGGACTTTAGAGGGGTTAAATTTACTGTTCCTACTCCAACCTATGCAACAGTAGAAAAAGCATTAGATTTCAGAAGGGTGAAATTTACTTTTCCGAACTCCAGCCTATGTAACAGTAGAAAAAATGTTGGATTTTGAAGGGGTAAAATGTACTATTTCCACTCCAGTCTGTTCAACAGTGGGTAAGAACTGGATTTCAAAGAGGTGAAATTTACTATTCCCACTCTAGTCAATAAACAGTAAGGAAAGCATTTGACTTTGGAGGGGTAAAATGTACTATTCCCCGAAAAGCACAGCAGAAAGGTAAGTGTTGGACTTTAGAGGAGTTAAATTTACTATTCCCACTCCAGTTTGTGCAACAGTGGGGAAAGCGTAGGATTTCGGAGGGGTGAAATGTATTATTCCCACTCCATTCTTTGCAGCGGTAGGAAAAGCACTTGATTTCGAAAGGGTGAAATTCACTATTCCCACTCCATTCTGTGCAACAGTAGGGAAAACGTTTGATTTCGGATGGTAGAGATTTACTATTCCAACTCTATACAACACAACAGTAGGGACAGTGTTGTACTTTGGTGTGGTAAAGTGTACTATTCCTGCTCCAACCTGTGCAACAGTAGAGCAAGCATTGACCTTGGAGGGGTGAAATCTACTCTTCCCACTCCAGTCACCGCAAATGTAAGGAAAATGTTGGATTTTGAAGAGGTAAAAATTCATTTTCACTCTCTAGTCTGTGCAGTAGAATAAAAAGCGTTCTATTTCGTAGGGGTGACATTTAGTTTTCCCACTCCAGTCTGTGCAACAGTAGGGAAAGTGTTGGATTCCAGCGGGATAAACTTTGCTATTTCCACTCCAGTCAGTGCAACAGTAATGAAAGTATTGGACTTTGGAGGGGTAAATTTTACTATTCCCATTCCAGTCTGTGCAACAGGCGGGAAAGCGATGGTTTTCAGAAGGGTAACATTTACTATTCCCACTTCGTAGAGCACAGCAGAAAGGAAAGTATTGGACTTTAGATGGGTAAACTGTACTTTTCCCACTTCAGTCTGTGCAACAGTATGGAAAGTGTTGGATTTTGGAGGGTGAAATTTACTATTCCCACTCAGAAAAGCACAACAGAAAGGAAAGTGTTGAACTTTAGATGGGTTGCATTTATTATTTCCACTCCAGTCTGTGCAACAGTAAGGAAAGTATTTGATTTCAGAATGGTAAAACTTTCTATTCCCACTCCTTTCTGTGCAACAGTAGGGAAAACTTTGGATTTTGGAGGGGAGAAATTTGCTATTCCCACTCCGAAAAGCACAACAGAATGGAAAGTGTTGGACTTTAGAGAGGTCAGATTTACTATTCCCACTCCAGTTTGTGGAACAGTTGGCAGACAATGCTCTCTCTTGCTGAAAGTGGAGCATGTCTGTTTCCCTGTCCGCTGTCAAGTGAGTAGGGAAACAGACACATTGCTTTGAGATCAAGGGAGCTGCATATCAGCAGCTCTCTGGATCTCAAAGCAATGCCAGCTCTCACAGGAGGCAGGGAGCTGGCAGGGACCGCATGGGCCTTCACGCTCCCCCGTGGTAAAGAACATTAAAAATGTGGGTGCCCTGGATAGTACCAGGACACCCACACTATAGGCCGGGGCCTGGGGGATGGGGTCTCCAGGGCCGAAATTAGCCCGGGAGGGGAGCCGCAAGGCCCCCCTCCTTTGCTCTTTTAAAAAAATGGGCAGGCCCCAGGGGATGGGGTCCTGGGGCCGAAAAGTGTCCTTGAGAGGGGCCATGCGCCCCCCTCCTCTTTTTAATTTTTTTTAAAAAAAGGGCCAGTCCCCAGGGGATGGGGTCCCTGATGCTGAAAATGGCCTGGGAACTGGGCTGCTTTGCCCCCCTCTCTTTGAATTATACAAAAAAATAAAAGGATGGGCCCTGACAGATGGGGTCCCCAGAGCCAAAATCAGCCCTCTCCCTTTTTTTCTATTTTTTTTTAAAAGGTGCTGGCCCTGGGGGATGGGGTCCCTGGTGCCAAAAAAGGGTCCAGGGAAGGGGGCCACTCGGCTCCCCTTCCTAAAAAAAATAGCAAAATAAAAATAAAATAAAAAATCCTGCAACTCGCCACAGGCCCGTCCCCTTTTTCCACCACTATGCAAACGCACCTCCTGGTGTGCTGCTGTGTGGGGCATGAAGTCCCCTTGGCTGCTGACGGTCCTTAGGGGTCAACAAGACTTCCTGTTACCTCCAGTAATCCCCACGCAGTGGGATTGCTGAGAGGTTATTGGAGACCACGCCCCCTTTCTGCACCACTCAACAAACCCGCCTCTCGGTGCACTGCTGGTGGGGGATGAGGTCCCTTTGACCTTCTGAGATCCTCAGGACTAAAGTGGACTTCTTCCCCCAAGCAGCGGTGCACCAGGAGGCGCGCTTGCAGAGTGGTGGAGAAAGGGAGCATGGCCTCTGACAACCTCTCAGCAATCCAGCTGTGTGGGTCCTACTGGAGGTAACAGGAGGGCTAGTTGGCCCCCATGGACCCTCAAGAACCAAGGGGACTTCATCCCCCAACTAGTAACCACCAGGACACGCGTCTTCAGAGTGGTGAAGAAAGGGGACGTGGCCACCAGAAACCTCTCAACAAACCCACTGTCTGGTGCTTGCTGGAGGTAGCAGGAGGGGTAGTTGGCCTCCAAGAATCCTCAATACCCAGTGGGACTTCATCCCCCTACTAGTAGTGCACCAGGAGGCGCGTTTGCAGAGTGGTGGAGAAAGGGGGAGTGGCCTCCTATGAGGTCTGAGCAATCCCATTGTGTGTGACTTCCTGGAGGTAACAGGGGAGGTAGTTGGACCCCAAGGACATCCTTGGGCACCAACTACCCCTCCTGTTAACTCCAGGAAGTCTTAGCAATTGCTAAGAGGTCTTTGGAGGCTATGCCCCCTTTCTCCACCACTCTACAAATACGGGGTTGGGGGATGAAGTCCACTATACTCCTGTGGGGCCTTGGGAGCAAGGATCCCTCCTGGTACCTCCTGTAAGTCCTACATAGGGGGATTTCTGAGAGCTAGTCAGAAGCCCCGACCCCTTTCACCACCACTCTGTAAACACAAGTACTATTTAAAAAAAACATAAAAATTCACTGAAAAAAACAAAGGTTACAATGATGTTATAGTTAGGAATTAGCATTTAAAAAACCTTAGAAATTCACTGAAAAAAACAAAGGTTACTGTGACATTATAGTTAGGCTGACATTTCACTCCTACAAAACCAGAGAAATTCAGCCATTATAGTTAGTGAGCTAACTATAACTCATGCCCCTGCAATGCACTGCTTATGACTTCACATATTACATCACTCATGACATGGTCCGTGACATCACTGATGACCTCACTGATGACATCACTGATGACATCATCCACAGATTCTCTGATACATCCACTCACACCCCCATATAACCTTTCATACACCCACTCCAATTTCCACACTACCATTCTCAAACCCATTCACACACCCATACCAGTACTTACACAGCCATTCACTGATTCACAGATCAATACACACATCCACTCACTCTCCCATACAGCCACTCATGTGCCCAGTCATACACTTACTAACTCACTAATACAGCCACTGACATATCCACTCATACCCATACAGCCACTGACACACTGAGTCAGTCACATATAGAGCCACTCACACACCTACTCACTCATCAATATAGTCAATCACACAAGCACTTACTCAACCATACAGTTACACATACACTCACTTACTAATACAGATACTAACATGTACTCACTCACCTATACATTCACTGACACAAGCACACACTCACCCATACTGCCACTCTCACATTCACTCACTCACCCATACAGTCATTCACATACCCCATCACTCACCTCTACTGCCTTTCACATACCCAGTTACTCACCCATATACCACTGACATATGCACTCACTCACGGACGCAGCCAAAAAACACATACACTCACCCATACAGCCCCTCACACAATCACTCACTAACCCATACAGCCAATGACTCACCCAGTCACTCATACATACAGGCAGTCATACACCCCTCAACGTCCCATACAGATACTCAGACACACATAGAGGTACTCAGACAACCAATCACTCACCCATACAGAATCTCACATACCCCCTCACACACCCATGCAGCCACTTAGAGACCAACTGACAGACAGACACAGACATTCACACAACCAGTCCTTCACCCATACATTCACTGAGCACCTTATCACTAACTTATACAGTTAGTCACACACCCACTGAATCACACAATCAGGCATTTATACACCCACTAATTCACCAATACACCTTGGTATATATATCTAACACTCATAAACATTTAAAAACACTCACAATCACTGGATAATGTCATCAGTGATGTAATTTGAGATGTCATCAGTGATGTCACTGACCATGTCTTGAGTGATGTAATATGTGAGGTCAAAAGCAGTGCATTGTGGGGCGAGTGTTATAGTTAGCTCACTAACTATAAAGTCTGAATCTCTCTGGTTTTGTTTGAGCGAAACGTCAGCCTAACTATAACGTCCCTGTAACCTTTGTTTTTTTCAGTGATATATATTATCTACTGGCGGTCGCCAGTAGATAGTTATAGTTACAACCTATTATCCATAGGAAATCCGCGACATTCTATTTGAAATAACTCTCTTGCCGGTTGACGTATCTTCGCAAAATTTTCAAACTTTGTGGCCCGCTCCGGTCCGCTCCTACCCTGAAAGTCTCGGAGGGATTCGTCAAGCGGGGGCCGAGAAAAAAGGGGGGTCCCAAAACGCGTTTTCCCCATGCATTTTTCCATAGGAAACTTTAGACACGGCTACAGCCCGAACTGCTGAACGGAATTACACCAAATTTGGCAAAGAGGTAGTTCTTGGTTCAGAATTTTTGTTAAATGGTGTAAATCCGTTCAGTAGTTGCTGAGAAAATGAAAAGTAAAAAAGATAGTGATATCTAGGGCCGCGGATCCTCCCGAGCACGAGCTTTATGTTAATTGGCTGTCAACACTCCAAACCAGGAAGTGTTGGCAGCCATTTTGTCCCTCGGTAGAACCAAGGGACAGAAACAAGTGCGCAAAGCGCACAAAGGGGGCAGGGTAGAAACACCCTGACCCCCTAGGTCTGCTCAGGGGGTCCCACAAGGACCCCCTGGGCAAAAAATAAAAAAATTTTTAAAAAAATCGGCAGGATGCGCTCAGGGAGCGCGAACCCTGCCGAAAAAAAATCGAAGCGCGGTCTCCGCGCTTCGATGTTAATTGGCCCCGGGTGGGCCAAGTCCCGGGGGCATGCTGGGGGGTTAATTTTATGTGTGGGGGGCCTCTAAGGGCCCCCAAGCCCGGGGACCACCACCCCCGGGGCCTTATGTATAATGGTGCGGGAGGGCTCTGAGCCCTCCCGCAGCCCCGGGACCACCACCTCCCCGGGGCTTCTTTTTTAAATTAAAAACCTGTGTGGGGGCTCCAGCCCCCACACGCCCGGGACCACCACCTCCCGGGGCACTAAGAAAAATTAAAATGGGGGTCCGTTTTGGACCCCCAAGCCCCGGGGACCACCACCTCCCGGGGCTTTCAAAATGTAGGGAGGGGGCCGCGCGGCCCCCTCCTGGAGCCCTTGATGGCCCTGGGGACCGCCACCCCCAGGGCCGGCTCCTGCAGTGTCCTGGGGTGCCTACCCCCGGGACACTGCTGTTTGCAATGACAGGACGGGAGCCTCGCGGCTCCGTCCTGTCATTGCAAACTGCTTTGGATATTGGAAGAGAGAGCAGGAAACCTGCTCTCTCTTCCAATATCCAAAGCCGATTGCTTTCCACATGGGGAGCAGCATGTTAGCTGCTCCCCATGTGTAAAGCAATGCCGGCTCCCGTAGGACACGGGGAGCCGGCGGGACTGTGGGGGGTTTGGGGACCCCCACAGTCCCCAACGAGAGTCCAGGCCCCGGGGATGGGGTCCCCGGGGCCATAAGTGGCCATGGAGGGGGCCACGCAGCCCCCTCCCCAAAGTAAAATGTTTTTTTTAAAAAGTGCAAGGCCGGCCCCAGGGGATGGGGTCCCCGGGGCCTTAAATGGCCTGAGGAGGGGGGCCACGCAGCCCCCCTCCAAATAAAAAAAAAGAGGCCATGCCCCGGGGGATGGGGTCCCCGGGGCCAATACAGGCCCAGGGAAGGGGGGCCACGCGGCCCCCTTCCCGTTTTTTTTATTTTATTTTAATTAAAAAAAAGGGGTAAGGCCCTGGGGGATGGGGTCCCCAGGGCCTAAAAATAGGAAAAAGGAAGGGGGGCCACACAGCCCCCCTTCAGGGGAAAAAAAAAAAAACGATCGGGCCCGTAGGCCCCGCCCCCTTCCTTCACCACTCTGCAAACGCGCCCCCTGGCGCGTTTGCAGAGGGGGAACAATCCCCTTGAATACTGGGGGTCCCTGGGGCCAACTAGCCCACCAGGAACCTCCAGTATGCGCCAGGGGCTGCCTTGCAGAGAGGTGTACAGAGGCCACGCCCCTTTTACACCTCTCTGCAACGCAGCTCTTTGGCGCTTTGGAGGTATATGGTGGGCTAGATGCACCCCAGGGACCCTCAGGATTCAAGGGAGTTAATCCCCCGACTTAAAACGCGCCACGGGCGCGTTTGCACAGTGGTGAAGGGAGGGGCGGGGCTTCAGGTGACATGTGTGCAAACAGGCCCCGTGGCGCGTTTTAAGATGGGGAATTAAATCCTCTTCAATCCTGAGGGTCCCTGGGGGCTAACTAGCCCAACAGGTACGTCCAGAAAGCGCCACAGAGCTGCGTTGCAGAGAGGTGTAAAAGGGGTGTCGCCTCTGTACATGTCTCTGCAACGCAGCCCCTGGCGCATACTGGAGGTTCCTGGTGGGCTAGTTGGCCCGTAGGGACCCTCATGATTCAAAGGGACTTAATCCCCCAACTTAAAACGCACCACGGGGCGCGTTTGCACAGATGTCACCTCAGGCCCCGCCCCTCCCTTCACCATTGTGCAAATATTCCTCTAAAATCAGCCGAAATACGAATTCTGATTTACTCACCTGTTATCAGGAGAGACCTCAGTGCTGCATCTTTCATCCCAGTACTGGTCCTGAAAAGTAATTTTAACCGTACTTACCGGTAACTTGAATTTCCTTCATAGGCTAACATTGACTGGTTTCACTTGGAAATTCTTCTAAGTGTTGATTTTTGAAACATACAAATATTCCTCTAAAATCAGCCGAAATCCGAATTCTGATTTACTCACCTGTTATCAGGAGAGACCTCAGTGCTGCATCTTTCAGCCCAGTACTGGTCCTGACAAGTAATTTTAACCGTACTTACCAGTAACTTGAATTTCCTTCATAGGCTAACATAGACTGGTTTCACTTGGAAATTCTTCTAAGTGTGGAGTTTTGGAACTTTAAAATATTCCTCTAAAATCAGCCGAAATACGAATTCCGATTTACTCACCTGTTATCAGGAGAGACCTCAGTGCTGCATCTTTCAGCCCAGTACTGATCCTCAAAAGTAATTTTAACCATACTTACCGGTAACTTGAATTTCCTTCATAGGCTAACATTGACTGGTTTCACTTGGAAATTCTTCTAAGTGTGGAGTTTTGGAACTTTAAAATATTCCTCTAAAATCAGCCAAAATCCGAATTCCGATTTACTCACCTGTTATCAGGAGAGACCTCAGTGCTGCATCTTTCAGCCCAGTACTGATCCTCAAAAGTAATTTTAACCGTACTTACCAGTAACTTGAATTTCCTTCCATAGGATATCATTGCCTGCTTTTTGCTGAAAAAGTTTCTAAGTGTTGATTTTTGAAACATACAAATATTCCTCTAAAATCAGCCGAAATCCGAATTCTGATTTACTCACCTGTTATCAGGAGAGACCTCAGTGATGCATCTTTCAGCCCAGTACTGGTCCTGAAAAGTAATTTTAACCGTACTTACCAGTAACTTGAATTTCCTTCCATAGGCTAACATTGACTGGTTTCACTTGGAAATTCTTCTAAGTGTGGAGTTTTGGAACTTTAAAATATTCCTCTAAAATCAGCCGAAATCCGAATTCCGATTTACTCACCTGTTATCAGGAGAGACCTCAGTGCTGCATCTTTCAGCCCAGTACTGGTCCTGAAAAGTAATTTTAACCGTACTTACCAGTAACTTGAATTTCCTTCCATAGGATATCATTGTCTGGTTTTCAGCAGAAAAGTTTCAAAGTGTTGATTTTCACAAACTACAAATATTCCTAAAAATCGCCTGTATGACTTAAACGCATTCTTTCAACTGTTTACAGGAGATGCACCAGTGCTGGATCCAGGATCCAACACTGAGTAAGAAAAAGTAACGATAACAGTTTTTAACTTCTAAGTGAATTTCCTTCCATAGGATAACATTGGTGATTCTATGAGAAAAAGTTTCTAAGTGTGAACTTTTAAAGTACAATATTATTCCTTAAAAATCACGACTGTAACCAAAACGCTTTTACTCAACTGTTTACAGGAGATGTCCCAGGACTGAATCTAGGATCCAGTAATGTGGTTAGAAAAGTAATCCATAAAGTAACTAATTGCATTTAACTAGAAATTCACATTGAGCTGAATGTTGCATTGTGTTTGAAAATGTGTTGCCCATTGCAACAACTGTAACTACTGTACTTAAAAGTCTATTGCCTATGTGCAAAGTAATTAAACTAAAGTAATTCATTCTGAGAAAGTTTTTTTGTAATGTAATGTATAATGTAATTACAATGTAATTTAAAAAATAAAATATGTAAAAAAAAATTGTTTCTAAAAAATTTGGAAATCAGTCTGAAAAAATTTTATATAACAATTAATACATTTAAAAATTGTCATTTACAAAACCTTTGAAATTCACTGAAAAAACTGTAGGTTTCAGACATGTTATAGTTACAAATTAGCATTTAAAAAACCTTTGAAATTCACTGAAAAACCATAGGTTTCAGGGACGTTATAGTTACAAATTAGCATTTAAAAACCTTTGAAATTCACTGAAAAAACCATAGGTTTTAGGGACAGTTATAGTTAGTTGGACATTGCACTCGTACAAAACCCGTGAAATTCCCCCGTTATAGTTAGTCCAGCTAACTATAACTCGCGCCCGCAATGCACTGCTGATGACGTCACATATTACATCACTCATGACATGGTCAGTGACATCACTGATGACATCACTGATGACATCTCAAATGACATCACTGATGACATCACCCACGTGATAATCTGATGCACCTCCTCACACCCTAATATAACCTTTGATACACCCACTCTAAATTACAGACTGCCATTCGCAAAACCATAGACACTCCAACACCAATAACTACATACCCACTCACTGATTCTTAGGTCTACGCACACATCCACTCACTCACCCATACAGTCACTCATACTTACGGTCACTCAGTACAGGACTATCATATGCACTCATACTCCTATATAGACACTCAAACACCGCCACTCATCCATAGAGGTACTCACACACCTAGTCAGTCATGCAAATAATTAAACACACTACCATTTACTCACCTATACAGTTATACACACACCAGCTCACTTACTCATACAAATAGTAGCACAATCTTATGCTCTTATACAATCACTGATACAAGCACACACTCATCCATACAGCCACTATCACAATCACTCACTCTCGCTTATAGCTATTTATATACCCCAACACACATATATACTGCCTTTCACATATGTAGTTACTCACACATGTACCACTGGGACATACATTCACTCACTAACACACTCTTACACACACTTACCGACCCATACAGTCTATCACAGTTGCACTCTTGAAACCATCCACCCAGTGAATCACCCACTCACACATCTATGCACAGAGTTGCACACACCCCTCCCACACAAACACTCAGGCACCCATACAGATACTCAGACAAGCATTCAATAACTCATATAGACACTCATGTAGCTATTCACAAACACATGCAGCCACTTACACAGCAACAGACAGACGGATACAGACATTCACCCAGTTTAGTCACTAACCCATGCATTCAGTAAGATACGTTAAATCACTCACTTATAGAGTCAGTCACGCACCTACTAAATCATCCATACAGACACTTACACACCCACTCTTTCTTCAATACGTCTTTTCCTATATATATTAAAAATATTTAAACTTTACAGAAACACACAGTCACTGGATGATGTCATCAGTGATGTCATCAGTGATGTCATTTGAGATGTCATCAGTGATGTCATCAGTGATGTCACTGACCATGTCATGAGTGATGTAATATGTGACGTCATCAGCAGTGCATTGCGGGGGCGCGAGTTATAGTTAGCTGGACTAACTATAACGGGGGAATTTCACGGGTTTTGTACGAGTGCAATGTCCAACTAACTATAACTGTCCCTAAAACCTATGGTTTTTTCAGTGAATTTCAAAGGTTTTTTAAATGCTAATTTGTAACTATAACGTCCCTGAAACCTATGGTTTTTTCAGTGAATTTCAAAGGTTTTTAAATGCTAATTTGTAACTATAACATGTCTGAAACCTACAGTTTTTTCAGTGAATATATATATATATATAAATGTATAAATATATATATATATATATATATATATACACATATATATATTTAACTCCCCCACCTATGCAAATTTACTCAGGTGGTGGTGGGAGAAGGAGTTGTCTTGGACAGAGGAAATTGAACCCCATATGAAAAATGTAATGCTATGTATTCCTTTCATAGACAATCTCTTATTATTATGGGAAGGTGATCAACTTAAATTGGTAAGATTTATATCTAAATTGAACATCGATGAATTTAATACCAAGTTCACCACAACACATAGCAGTGTACATTGTGAATTTTTGGACATTGAGGTGAATATCAGAAATGACAAGCTCGCAACTACCATCCAGAGGAAACCCACTGCAACAAAGTTGGTACTGCATGCCAATAGTGGCCATCCAGCGGTTTTGAAATGGAGTATACCGTATGGACAGATTTTAAGGGAAGGAGAATTTTCTCCTATGATGAGGATTATGAGAAGGACATGGCCAAAATGATAAAACGATTCATTTCACGTGGATATCCATTAAGTGTTCTTAAAGATGCCTAGAAAAGAGCCAGTGCAAAACAAAGAAACACCTTGCTTTAAAAGCAAAATTAGAGAACATCCCTGGAAAATAATAAGAAACACTGTTTTGAGAATACAATCAAGCACAATGGATTTTAAAGACAAATTGGCACATATTAGAAAATGATGAACATCTGAAGCAATTAGTCAATTCTGGCCCCATAATAAGACCCCGAAAAACAAGATCACTAGGAAATGTTCTAACTCAGAGTGTTTATGATCCTGAAAGTGGACTGAATTGGCTATCAGAAAATATGAAGGACTTTCTGAAATGCAGAGTCTGCAAAGCTTGTCAATATGGACAAAACCAAAAATCCTACAAAACTTTTGAAGGCCGAACTGTGGCAATGCAGGATAGAATAAAATGCAACATGGAGTATGTTGTTTATGTATTAGAATGTGAATGCGGGAAACTGTATATTTACAGCACAAAAAGTTGAAAGTAAGGCTCTTTCAGCATATCCAAGCCATCAATGGAGATAAAAGATATCCAATGGCCAATCATTTTGAGCAACATCATCAAAGGTCAATAACGGGATTTAGATTTTATGGGATCAAACATGTTAAGGCTCCTCCCAGAGGAGGTGATAGGGATAGAGAACTAAGAAGAGAAGAATTTAGATGAATTTTGATGCTGGCCACAGAGGGCGCCTGAATCAACAGTAGCTTCTTGATAGATCGGTGTTTTTATGGCTACTCCATTCAGGATCTAAATAGAGTTATCCCTTGAACTTTGCAACCCTGCTGGACATGGAGACTGCTACATGTATTCAAAATATGATCTATTGAAATGTCTACGTTTTTGCTGAATCTCATTTTGTGGAATCCTATACATAGTGCATCATCAGATTCTGACTATGCACCCTTCTTCCGAGTTGCCCTTGGTTTGTGCCCGGCTTCTTAAGTTGGTCAGCTGGAGACCCCTGGGGAAATTTTCAGGTTTTCTCCCCCGTAGGTTTTAATGTCTTCTCCTTTTGTGCCCTGAAGAAGGTTTGACCTTCTTGTGAGGTCTACACCGAAATGCACGTCGGTGCATACTCTTGATTTGGAAATTAAAGACCAGGTCACCTAATTTATTCTAGCCCCTCTGAATGGAGTAATCTAGGGTCTACCAACAGTAAACCACTGAATTAAATGTATTTAATTACAAAATAAGGATTTGTTATTATCTATTCTCTTTGTTCCTGGTTTATCAAAAGTAACTTTTGTTGATTTGTGTAGTATATGCAAGAATGATTGTATTGTGAGAATGATCTGGTAAGTCAGTTTGAGTGATTGTGAATTGTGGTTGCTCGGGGGTTGAAGGAGCCTGGGGTTCCCCATGATATATATACAGTTGTAAACATTGTTTATTGTGGTTTGGACATCTGAATATATTGTATGTAACCTCTTCAGATGAATGTACTATAATCATTCTTTGATATTATGAATACATTTGATGTATTTAATTTCTTGATAAATACTGGGTTATGAGAGTTGTTTTGTTCTCAAATTTTTGGGCTATATAGCGACTTATCGCGCATTGAAATCATTGATTAGATATATTTTCTCTATCCATTTACCAGACAGGTCATTGTTTGCTTTCTCGCCATGGGGCCACAACACAGATGCACCTCGACCCGCAGGCTCCTGCCTGCGCCTCATCCCTGGTGGTTCAGTGGGAGAGCCTTGCTCATCTGCTGGTCCGCTCTGCCAGCCTTTGTGTTTGTTTTTCAGTTTTTTTCAGTTTTTTTTCTAATTGTGCTCGTTCTTTTGTCTATTTGTGCCTTTATCTGTCTGTTGCCTTTTTGGTCTATTTGTGCTTTTTTGGTCTGTCTGTGCCCCTTCTCTGTTTCTGTTGCTGCTTTTACTGTTTGTTTTTCTTTATTTGTCCACCCTGCATGTTTTCGCTCCCATCTCCCAGCTGCTCTCCCTCCCTCTACCCCAACTTTATGGCAGCCGCTGCGCGACAGGATTGCAAGACCTCCGACCTCCTGGTAAGGGAAACTGCTCTCCCCTCGCGCAGCTCCGTCAATGCATCTCTGCCCCCAGTACCTCTCTGGTCCAGTTAGGTGTTCAAGGGTCCAGTGGGAGATCCTCGCTCTTCTGCTGGTCCGCTCTGCCAGCCTTTCTGTTTTCTGTCTATTTGTGCCTGTTCTTTTGTCGATTTGTGCCTTTGTCTGTCTGTTGCCCTTTTAGTCTATTTGTGCCCTTTTGGTCTGTCTGTGCTGTTTCTCTGTTTCTATTGCTGCTTCCACTGTTTGTTTTCTTTATTTTTCCCATTTTTTGCCTTTAGCGCCCTTTTCCCACTGCTGTTGGCCCCGCGGCCCCTCCCCCCTGCATGTTCCCACTCCTGCCTCCATGCTGCTCTCCCTCCCCCCACCCCTTCTTAATGGCGGCCGCTGTGCGGCCTCACCGCTAGCCCACCAAAGGCGTGCCAAAGGCAAGCCCGTCTGCACCTGTCTGCTACTCAACCGCGACCAGTGTCAGGGACTGTGTTCCTCCGACCTCCCACCGCTACGACTCAGCAACCCTCCATGCACACTCAACCCCGGACGCAATAACAACTGCCAGCTCTCAATGCCAAGCATCACCCAAGGCCCGTTCTCCTGCCGATACTGCTGCCCCACCTTAACCTACCTCCGGACCCAGACAGCCACTGCCAACCCACCAGACGCCAGCGCACCCAAACCACGGAGCTGCATCCTCCTCAATGTACGCTCCCTGCACAGACACGCAATATAAATCTGGGACCTCGTCAACACCCGCTCACCTGACGTCGCCTTCCTTATAGAGACCTGGACAAATGCCAGCTCCAAACCAGAAATTGCAATGGCCATCCCCGATGGGTACAAGATCGAGAGGAAAGACCGCTCCAACCACCATGGAGGAGGCCTTGCCATCATCCATAAAAGCTCCCTCCGACTGACAACCTCCATCAAAAATGACTCAGCGCCCCCTATGGAACACATCCTACTCTACGCGGAACTCTTGCATACAGACCTCCCGGACTCCGTGTTCCGTTCACCAACACCATCGCAGACCACATCACGCCCCACGCCCTCGCCTCCACAGACTACATACTGCTCGGAGACCTAAATATCCACCTTGACAACCTCAGCTACCCCAACTCCATCGCCCTCCTAGACAACCTCACCAACATTGAACTGAAGCAACTCGTCACCACCCCTACCCACAAGGCAGGACACACCCTCAACCCCATCTTCCCCGGAGGAATCAACATTCGCTTCAGCAACACCATGCAACCACTCTGGACAGACCAGCACTGCGTCCACTTCTCCTTCTCGAAACCCACCACACACAAGCCATCGCCACGCCCCGTGTAGAAACTGGAGCAAGATCACCGAAGAGCACTGTGCCTCCACCCTCAACCGCACTCCTCCCCCACCACAACTGACGCCAACTCTGCAGCCAACAAACTCCACAAATGGATCGTGGACTGCGCCAACACACTCGCACCCCTCCAGAACTCTGACAGACTGCGAAAGCCACCTGGTTCACTGCGGACCTCCGAGAATCCAAGCACCCATGCCGGCATCTCGAGAAAGCCTGGAGGAACAGCAAAACCCCAGAAGCACGCACCGCCTAAAGGACCACCACTACAGCACACCACCAACTCATCTGATCTACAAAGAGGAACTTCATCCAGGACAGAATCCTCTCCAACTCCCACAACTCCAAGGAACTCTTCAACATTATACAAGAATCCACCAGACCCCTGAGCGAAACCTCTGACGTCCCTCCCTCCCAGGACCTCTGCAACAAACTTGGCTCCTTCTTCCACCACAAGATCAGGACACTCTATGACAACTTCTACCAAGGCACCGACCCAACCCCTTCCACCAGCAACTCCACTCAGCTGGCCTTCCTTGCCTGGACCCCTGTCACCACAGAAGATACCGTAAAGACCATGAGGAGCATACACTCCAGAGCACCCACTGACCCGTGCCCCGCACACATCTTCCACAGGACCACTTCCGCCATTGTACCAGAACTATGATGGACAATCAACTGCACCCTCGAAACAGGCACATTCCCCGATGACTGGAAACGTGCAGTAGTCAAGCCCCTCCTCAAGAAGCCCTCCGCAGACCTGACGGACCTCAAGAACTACAGACCCATCTCCCTCCTCCCCTTTGCCGCCAAGGTCACCGAGAACTTCATCAACATCTCGCTAACGAACTTCATAGACTCCAACGACATCCCTGACACACCTGAATCCAGCTTCCGCAGCAACCACAGCACTGAGACCGCCTTCTTAGCCGCCACGGACGACATCCGCACACTCCTCAACCACAGCCACACCGCAGCCCTCATTTTACCAGACCTCTCAGCAACTTTCGACACCATCACCCACTGCACACTAGCCGCCAGATTCCATGACACTGGCATACAGGGAACTGCCCTAGACTGGATCCACTCCTTCCTCGCCGGCTGAACTCAAAGAATCAGACTCCAGCCCATCTTCTCCAAAACCACAGAGATCAGATGAAAGCTGGGCCCAACAGAATGGTATGGTATTCTCGCAAGCTCCGGGAGCTAAAACAAATCTGCAAGAAACTTGAAAGAGTTTGGAGAAAGGATTTCTCATTAAATAAGAAAGTGGAATATAGGGAGGCCATTAAAATGTATGAAGCAGAAATTAAACTAGCCCAGGCCTCATACTATGAGGAAAGAATTTCCCTCGTAGCCAATTCCCCTCGCGAAATTTTTCGCATTGCGAAAAAACTGCTCAGAGCCCCTTCACCCCCAGCTACACCTGATGCTACCGGCCTACGCTGCAACAAACTTGCAGATTTCTTTTATAACAAAATTCAAACCATTTATACGTCATTTCCTCTTGCAGACAGCCATAACAACCTCCAAACATTGGATATTAGTCCTCACAGCAGGGAACACTCCTTGGAGTAATAAATAAAACTGTTTACCTTGCGCTCGCTGCATCGCCAACTTGGCGATGCAGCGAGCGCAAGGTAAATAGTTCTATTTATTTATTTACTTACCTTACTCCTGCCCGTCGTATATCCGACTCCACTACCCCCCCACCCAGCGCCTCACCGCCCCCCCCCGCAGCACTCCCTCTGCGAGCCACCACTGCCTAGGGGTGATTAGTTTTGTACTAAAAAGGAAGGTTTTGGCCTGGCAAAAGGTTTACTTTGCTGGGTCAAAATGGCAGTTTAAAACTTCATACACACAGGCTGCAATGTCAGCCTTGAGACATGTTTAAAGCACTACTTAAGTGGGTGGCACAGTCAGTGCTGCAGGCCCACTAGTAGCATTTAATTTACATGCCCTGGGTGCAGGTAGTGCAAATTACTAGGGGCTTACAAGTTAACTGAATATGTCCTTTGGGTATAATCCAATCTAACATGTTTTAAGGAGAGAGCACAAGTTCTTTAGCACTAGTGAGCAGTGATAGAGTGTGCAGAGACCTAGGACCAGCATCAACGAAGTCATCATAAACAGAAGGTCTGAAAGCAAAATGTAAGGGGGAAGCCACACCGAGGATGTCAGGTCTAACACGTGTCCCCAGCTTAAAGTGGGGAGAACTATCCAACTCCTTGGGAGTTCTCTTCACTGAGGCAGAAAAACCTGGAGAGACCATCAGCATTGACAAGATCTGTTCCAGTACATTGTTCCACCGCAAAATCCATTCCAAGTAGGAAGATGGAACACCTCAACAGTTTGGGATTCTCGTCTGCATTACACTTCTGAGGGGTCTGTGGTCTGTCTGAACCCAGATGTGGGCACCAAACAGGTATGGTCTCAGCTTGTTCAGGACCCACACCACTGCATAGGCTTCCCTCTCTATTGCACTCCACCACTGTTCCTTAAGAAGTAACCTCTCACTGATGAAGGCCTCTTCATTTAGCAATGTGAGAGCAAGGCCTCTATGTCATGCTCTGAGGCGTCCTTCTCAACAATGAATTCCTTGGAGAAACCAGGGGCCTTGAGCACGGGTGCTGTGCACATGGCTTCATTCAGGGTGTCAAAAGTGTTCTGGCACTCCTCTGTCCAGATTACCTGACGTGGCTGCTTCTTGTAAGTCTTCTCTGTCAAGGGTGCAACAATGGTACCATATCCCATGACAAATCTCCTGTAAAGACCAGTGAGGCCTAAGGAGGCTCTCACTTCTGTCTGGGTCTTGGAGCGGTTCCCAATACAAGATGGCTTCTTTCTTGGCCTGGAGGAACTTCACTTTGCCTCCTCCCACTTGGCGACCATAGTGGACCACTGGGTGCACAGACAGAATATCGATGTTGGAATATCGATGTGCCAGAATATCGAGTTTTTAATATCGAGGTGGCACAAGATCGACATGCAAGAATATCGTTGACCAGAATATCGACATGAAGGTAAGAAATATCGTTTTATTTAATATCGAAGTTAGTAATATCGTTAGTAAAAATATCGTTGTTAATACTATCGACATTTATTTTAGTGTTTTGTATTTTACTATGTGTGTTTAAAGTATGTGATGTAATTATTTTGTATAAGTATAGCTTATTTTTTGAATGTATGTGTGAAATTTTTAGAAGTAATTAATTTTATGTTAATTAAGTTTTGTGTATTTTAGTTCCGTATCGGGTTGTGGGTTTATAGGGGAATAGGGTGGGAAGTAATTTAATTAGAATACATTTATTAATAATTTTTAGAAGTTATTAATATTTTTTAAATTACATTTTGCGTTTTAGTTTTGTAGTGGGTTGTGGGTTTATAGGGGAATAGGGTGGGAAGTAATTTAATTATAATTAATTAATTAATATTTGTTATTAATTAATATTTATGTATTTAATATTTTATATTGTTACTTGTGATAATTTAATTGTTATTAATTAGTTATTCATTGGTTATTAATGATTAATAATTAATTGGTAAATATGTTAATTGTGTTATTTTTTTAGGAGTGGGTTGTGGGTTTATAGGGGAGTAGGGTGGGAAGTAATTCAATTATAATTAATTAATTAATAATTTGTATTAATTAATATTTATGTATTTAATATTTTACATTGTTAAATGTGGTTATTCATTTGTTATTAATTAGTTATCAATTGGTCATTAATAATTATTAATTAATTATTAATTATGTTAATTGTGTCTTTTTTTAAGAGCATGTAACCAAGAGAAAAAGCAAAAGAGTCCTCTATAGATCCACAGACACCCGCACAAGGGTGAGTCTCCTTGAACCAATCTACTTTCAAGGGGAAGGGGTATCAGGGGAAGTTCTTTGACCCTGCCAAGGCTGGTAGGTTCTTAGGCCCTTCAAAGGCAGGGAGGTGTTATGAATGTAATCAGTTAGTACACAAAAGAGGAGATCCTGTCATGCACAATGAAGCCCCCCACTGGTGGGCAGTCCACAGGGATTGCTAGTGTAGGTGTGGGGGTGTAAGTTGTGCCAGAGATGGGGAAATAATTCACAGAGGTAACCTTAGTTTCCGTGGGTGGGGTGGAAATTGTAGCACTTGCCGTCTTGCCTCCCAGCATGGAGAGGTATAGGCAGAGGGCTAAAATCAATGGTACTGAGGTTGATACTCTGAGAGATTCAAAAGCCAATGTGACATTGTCATAGACTGACTGGTTTCTCCAGAGCAGATCATACCTGGTGTATACCACCAGGTAGCCTATGCAGATAGCAAAGCCAAGCTTCATCCCATGGCAATGGTGAGCTTGACATGTGGAGGTGTGATTGGCCCTAAGAAAGTAGTTGTGTTTCCTGCACTCCCAGTAGAGTGTATACTTGGAAATGATCTTTAAGCTTCTGATTGGTCAGGGATGGAGAGGAAGGTCCATGCACAAATGTTGAATCTCCCTGAGTGGGTTTTTGCTGTGACTAGGTCACAGACTGCACAGAAGGGAAATGCTGGACACTTGGCCCCTGGAACACTGGGCCAAGCCTCTAAGTACAAGAGAAAAGGCAAAGGATTTGGTGACCCAGTCCATATAATTCCAGAGGTATAGGAGAAATATGGCCCTGAAGGGGAGGATCTGAATTGTGAGGTAGGGTGACCCCTGTAAAATCTATCCAACTTGGCAGAACTGCAAGAATCCTAAACTGTTGATGT
This sequence comes from Calotriton arnoldi, assembly GCA_963921515.1. Lineage (NCBI taxonomy): Eukaryota > Metazoa > Chordata > Amphibia > Caudata > Salamandridae > Calotriton > Calotriton arnoldi. The sequence goes on from CAWUFW010019590.1 coordinate 151,991, forward strand.
GGTTCATTTCAACATGGGATGGACTTTAAAGTGGAATACAGACCTGGGACTACCAATGCCAATGCAGTTTCTAGTTTTTCCACTTAGCTGCTGAGGACTACTAGGGTGTAGGTTAGTTACCCATCACCTTTCATCTGGGGGGGGGCTGTGTGATACAGTCATCCTTTTATCCTGATTACCCCCTTTTTTGACATATACTGGTGGTTACTGACTTTGATTGTGCCCTGGGCTCTGCTTAGCAGGCCAACGCCCTATGCTCTGTTGAAAAGGTACAGAGTAATTAGGTGTATTTACAATTGGCACTGACAACCTACTTGGAAGTCCCTAGTATATGGTAAGGCATGTAAGTTTAGAGGACCAGTAGATTTAATGTACTTAAGTGTGAACTATTATGGTGCCTTCTGTCATTTTAAATGTCAGCCCTGCCTTGCAGGCTGCTTTTAAAATAAAACTATGTCCAAATTCGCTTTTGGAATTAAAGGTACTAAGTCTTAAACTACCTTATTTTTACAAATAAATCACCCCTCGGTCTGCCCTAGGTTTAGTTTACATTAATAACGTCTATCTTTTGGCATAAGTGAGCTAAAATAATACTTCAAAGTGTCAAATTAATAACTGTAGCGAATCTAACAACTTTCCAAGGTTGGATTTATTATAGCTGTTGTAGGAAATAAGGTATAGAATTGCTTTCCTAAAGTTATCCAATTCAGCCCTGTAGCAGCCTCTTCTGATTGGCCAGCCATTGACAGGCTTCCTTATGAGGTGTGAAGTGGACTGCATTGAGACAAAAGAGACATCTAGTGGAAGGAGATCTGCAGCAGCAGGTACCAGGACAGGAAGGGGTATGGGTAGCTAAACTGGCCTTTAAAGGGAGAAAGTCAGTGAGGACAGGAACCAGGCCCACCCCCACTTCCTACAGCCCCAGCCGGCTAGAAGCCCCTGTAATTGAATTAGGAAACGGGAGTGTAGGGAAAAGTTAACCACACCTGTGGGTTGCGTTAGCCAAACCTGAACCTCCAGAGAGATTTTATCCATTTTGATTTTTCTGGAAGAGTGCCTTCTGGGGCAAGAAAATGCCACACTTCAGGGGAAGTGGTCATCACAGAGGGTGGTACCCTGCAACCCATTGGCGAGGGGTACCGCCCTTCTTGGCATCCAAGAACACTGGATAAATATGAGAAAGCTGCCCAGCAACTGAGATCCCTGCCTAGAAACAGCAAGAAGAAGAAGGGCTGCCCTGCTGAACCCCTGGTCTGCACCAAAGAGGACTGCACTCATAAGGACTACAATTGCTGCACACTCTGAGCTTCACAAAAGAGGACTTTGCCTTGCTTAAAAGTTTGAGGAGTGGACTCCCTAAAAGCAACAGGTAAAGATGGGCTTCAAGAAGTCACCTGCATCAACTCCACTAAGAAGAGCCCAGGTGGCCAGCAACCAGTGGACTTGTAAGGATTTGACCAGGTGCAGTGTGTGAATTGTATTCCAACTCTCCAAGGAGCAACTCAGAGGTTCTAGAACCTTGGCTGGTGTTGTGGACACTTCAAGACTCCAAAAGGGTATTCTGGAAGAAGATCCAGAAATTTGGAATCATGTGGAGAATTTTTAGTAAAAAGCTCCATTAGTTGACCGACCCGTCATTAAGAGTCAAGCCGGCGATGTTGAACTATGACCCGGCATGAACTTCAGGTTTGCACTGCTGAAAGCTCTGGAGCTCATCACCATTGACAACGAGAACCAAGACCTCCAGGATTCACTGAGAACTCACGCTGAAGCAAGCCATCGTCGCCAAACTGCAACCTGGCCTGCCCACGAGACTCATTCAGGTTCGAGAGAAAAAGTACTAAAAAATGACTAAGTGTGGAGGTATAATTTTGACTGGCCTCAACCACCTCATCGTATTCAATCGGCGATTTATCGCGGTCAGCCTGAAACTTTAGTTTTGCCCCGTTCGAGCACGACCAGATGTCCCTGGTTGGCGCATTATGCTTTTAAGCCCTAGAAAGTTCATTTCAGTATTTAATCTTTAAAAATTCATATCTTCGGGTCGCTACATTGGATTTTTGTCATTTTAATCATTACAAATATTTCCTATTGTTATAAATTTCGCTTGGAATTTTATTGTGTGTTGTGTCTTACTTATTTACTGTTATTGTGTCTTACTTAATTACTGTTATTGGTGTTTTTTCAAATGCTTTACACACCTCTCTCCTAAGTTAAGCCTGACTGCTCATGGGTCAACCTACCAAGGTTTGAGAAAGGACTAATTTTTCGAGACTTTACTGAACCTTATTTCTGATTGTGGTGTTGTTACTAGCTGTAGGTACCTACATTCACCTTCCAACAGTGTCGCAAAGCTGATTTGTGTGTCGTAAAGCATGTAAGTGCACTGTGTGGTGGAAAGCTTGAAAAAGTAACGCATTTCAAACCACAGAACTTCTCAACACAAACAAAATGGAGGGAGCAACTACAAGCCAGGACCACAACAACCCCAACCAAGATGATCATACAGCAGCCCAGGAGAAGAGGAAGTCTAATTTCAGTAAGGAGGGGAATCAAGTCTAAATCAGTGAGGTGACAAAGAATGAACACCTCCTCTTTGTCACCTCAAAACTGTCATTACCAAAGAAGGATGCCATTTGGCAAACCATAGTGGGCGAGGTTAACAGTGTCACCCAAACAAAAAGGACAGACTGCAGCACACATAGAAAGAGGAGGGAATGAGGAGAAATAAAGGTGTTTCTCCTCGTTACGCCTCCCCTGAGAAGGCATATCTTTTTGGCATAGTCCAAGGTCCACCAGTAATGGTAAATCTGGAAATGCATCAAAATCCATGGGAGTTATGTGGGCACACCCATGCAATGCCCATGAAACACATTTCCAGGGCAGATTATTGCAATGCAGCGATTTACACTGCGTTGTGTTACTCCAGATTTATGAAGCAATTCTGGGCCATGGAAGGTGGCCTTGTGTAGCTTCATAAATCACATTTTGGGCTTGTGTCACACTTGCACCACGTTGCATGGTGCAAAAGTGACACAACTTCCCTTGTAAATATGCACCTATGCTGCACTATGCTGCGCTGTGTGCAAGGAAAACAGCAGGAATATCTCAAATGTTAACTCATCGATCACATAACTGTAATTTTATTGGCCAGTCACAATTTTCTCAGGTCCATGTGTGATGTGCTGCCCATGTCCAGGTTGTCCTTTGAATTCTGGAATGTGTATTGTAATGTACAACATTATTGACCAGGACTACAAGTCCCACCCTACAAAGGAAAAAACCTGGACTAGAGCGGCACATCATGCATGGACTGGCAGAAATGTCAGTGCCAATAGAAGCCTCTTGCACCATGAGGCAAGTGTGCTTGTCTCGGGGCTAGGGAGCAAAAGTGGAATGTAATTTAATGTGGCTTGGCAGAGGGTAAACTGGTCACTTGAGAGGGTATCCAGTTGCTGAGTATGTTCATGCTCTCCAAGTAGGATCACTTGAAGAGCTAGGTGTACAGTCACTAGCACACACCTGATGTGTTGTTTGAGGTTTCTGCAGGTGTTGCCTGCCATATCTTGCTCATATGGATATTAGGGGTGGGGGAGAGTACAAGTGATGCAGAGTGGAGCCCCATCATTGTTTAGTGGAAGCATAGATGGTGTGTGAGCTGGGTGGGTCCCTGGTAGTGTAGTGCCTTGTAGGTGTGGCTGAGCATCACAAACTTGCCAGTGTGTCTGAATGCGGAGGCATTGTATTTTAATAAGGTTTTGTGTGATGTGTGTGCCGCGAGGTAGGCTGAGTAATTGTCTGGCAATGGTGTGTTGTATAGTTTGTCTCTTGTGTATCAGCTGTGCAGGGATGCTTTGGTAGAGGGTATTGGTGTACTACAGTCTATATATGATGCGGGTCTGGTTGATGGTCTCACAGGTGTCAGGAGAAAGCCATATGAAGAAATGTCTGACAATGCAAATTATGTGAAAGGAGGTGGAGGTGATACTGGGATTATGAAGTCTCATGGTGAGGTAAGTGCCAGGATGATGGACAGGTTTCTGGGATGTTTGGAGTTTGAGGGGTTTGGGCCTATTCATGTGGGTAACCAGGGTGAGTTAATGTTAATCCATTAACCCTCACATAAAGTTAGCCATGTTGGTCAATGGCATAATGTAACAACTATTGGTGGTGTTGCTATCTCCTAAGAGTTATTGTATGATCAGGGTGTCATCAGTATAAGAGATGATATAGAGTCCCTGAGTCTCAATGATGAGTAAAACACACAAGATGATGGACGGAATGCTGCACATTGGCAAACATTCACCCCCAGTCACAGATCTGGGTTTAATCCATCGTTATTTTGCTTCACCACGCCACCCCAGTTCAGACATAGCCATATGCAAATCAGTCTTGACCCTGGACCGGAATCAAGCATCCTAGGACCGGTTTCAGGCTATCAGCCTTCATCAGCCAGGATAGCTTGACTCCAGTGGCGTAGTGAGCACGGGACCTGAACTGGGGTGGCGTGGTGAAGCAAAATAACGATGGATTAAACCCAGATCTGTGACTGGGGGTGAATGCTAGTAAATGTGCAGCATTCCGTCCATCATCTTGTGTGTTTTGCATTTCGCCCTAAGTGGGAAGGGTATGCCCAGACGTGGGTCCCGTGCTCACTACGCCACTGGAGTCAAGCTATCCTGGCTGATGAAGGCTGATAGCCTGAAACCGGTCCTAGGATGCTTGATTCCGGTCCAGGGAAGACATGGCTTGGGTATTCGGTCTGGACTGTTCCCATGAGGCACAGGGTCAAGACTGATTTGCATATGGCCATGTCTGAACTAGGGTGGCGTGGTGAAGCAAAATAACGATGGATTAAACCCAGATCTGTGACTGGGGGTGAATGCTAGTAAATGTGCAGCATTCCGTCCATCATCTTGTGTGTTTTGCATTTCGCCCTAAGTGGGAAGGGTATGCCCAGACGTGGGTCCCGTGCTCACTACGCCACTGGAGTCAAGCTATCCTGGCTGATGAAGGCTGATAGCCTGAAACCGGTCCTAGGATGCTTGATTCCGGTCCAGGGAAGACATGGCTTGGCAGTTCGGTCTGGACTGTTCCCATGAGGCACAGGGTCAAGACTGATTTGCATATGGCCATGTCTGAACTGGGGTGGCGTGGTGAAGCAAAATAACGATGGATTAAACCCAGATCTGTGACTGGGGGTGAATGCTAGTAAATGTGCAGCATTCCGTCCATCATCTTGTGTGTTTTGCATTTCGCCCTAAGTGGGAAGGGTATGCCCAGACGTGGGTCCCGTGCTCACTACGCCACTGGAGTCAAGCTATCCTGGCTGATGAAGGCTGATAGCCTGAAACCGGTCCTAGGATGCTTGATTCCGGTCCAGGGAAGACATGGCTTGGCAGTTCGGTCTGGACTGTTCCCATGAGGCACAGGGTCAAGACTGATTTGCATATGGCCATGTCTGAACTGGGGTGGCGTGGTGAAGCAAAATAACGATGGATTAAACCCAGATCTGTGACTGGGGGTGAATGCTAGTAAATGTGCAGCATTCCGTCCATCATCTTGTGTGTTTTGCATTTCGCCCTAAGTGGGAAGGGTATGCCCAGACGTGGGTCCCGTGCTCACTACGCCACTGGAGTCAAGCTATCCTGGCTGATGAAGGCTGATAGCCTGAAACCGGTCCTAGGATGCTTGATTCCGGTCCAGGGAAGACATGGCTTGGCAGTTCGGTCTGGACTGTTCCCATGAGGCACAGGGTCAAGACTGATTTGCATATGGCCATGTCTGAACTGGGGTGGCGTGGTGAAGCAAAATAACGATGGATTAAACCCAGATCTGTGACTGGGGGTGAATGCTAGTAAATGTGCAGCATTCCGTCCATCATCTTGTGTGTTTTGCATTTCGCCCTAAGTGGGAAGGGTATGCCCAGACGTGGGTCCCGTGCTCACTACGCCACTGGAGTCAAGCTATCCTGGCTGATGAAGGCTGATAGCCTGAAACCGGTCCTAGGATGCTTGATTCCGGTCCAGGGAAGACATGGCTTGGCAGTTCGGTCTGGACTGTTCCCATGAGGCACAGGGTCAAGACTGATTTGCATATGGCCATGTCTGAACTGGGGTGGCGTGGTGAAGCAAAATAACGATGGATTAAACCCAGATCTGTGACTGGGGGTGAATGCTAGTAAATGTGCAGCATTCCGTCCATCATCTTGTGTGTTTTGCATTTCGCCCTAAGTGGGAAGGGTATGCCCAGACGTGGGTCCCGTGCTCACTACGCCACTGGAGTCAAGCTATCCTGGCTGATGAAGGCTGATAGCCTGAAACCGGTCCTAGGATGCTTGATTCCGGTCCAGGGAAGACATGGCTTGGCAGTTCGGTCTGGACTGTTCCCATGAGGCACAGGGTCAAGACTGATTTGCATATGGCCATGTCTGAACTGGGGTGGCGTGGTGAAGCAAAATAACGATGGATTAAACCCAGATCTGTGACTGGGGGTGAATGCTAGTAAATGTGCAGCATTCCGTCCATCATCTTGTGTGTTTTGCATTTCGCCCTAAGTGGGAAGGGTATGCCCAGACGTGGGTCCCGTGCTCACTACGCCACTGGAGTCAAGCTATCCTGGCTGATGAAGGCTGATAGCCTGAAACCGGTCCTAGGATGCTTGATTCCGGTCCAGGGAAGACATGGCTTGGAAGTTCGGTCTGGACTGTTCCCATGAGGCACAGGGTCAAGACTGATTTGCATATGGCCATGTCTGAACTGGGGTGGCGTGGTGAAGCAAAATAACGATGGATTAAACCCAGATCTGTGACTGGGGGTGAATGCTAGTAAATGTGCAGCATTCCGTCCATCATCTTGTGTGTTTTGCATTTCGCCCTAAGTGGGAAGGGTATGCCCAGACGTGGGTCCCGTGCTCACTACGCCACTGGAGTCAAGCTATCCTGGCTGATGAAGGCTGATAGCCTGAAACCGGTCCTAGGATGCTTGATTCCGGTCCAGGAAGACATGGCTTGGCAGTTCGGTCTGGACTGTTCCCATGAGGCACAGGGTCAAGACTGATTTGCATATGGCCATGTCTGAACTGGGGTGGCGTGGTGAAGCAAAATAACGATGGATTAAACCCAGATCTGTGACTGGGGGTGAATGCTAGTAAATGTGCAGCATTCCGTCCATCATCTTGTGTGTTTTGCATTTCGCCCTAAGTGGGAAGGGTATGCCCAGACGTGGGTCCCGTGCTCACTACGCCACTGGAGTCAAGCTATCCTGGCTGATGAAGGCTGATAGCCTGAAACCGGTCCTAGGATGCTTGATTCCTGTCCAGGGAAGACATGGCTTGGAAGTTCGGTCTGGACTGTTCCCATGAGGCACAGGGTCAAGACTGATTTGCATATGGCCATGTCTGAACTGGGGTGGCGTGGTGAAGCAAAATAACGATGGATTAAACCCAGATCTGTGACTGGGGGTGAATGCTAGTAAATGTGCAGCATTCCGTCCATCATCTTGTGTGTTTTGCATTTCGCCCTAAGTGGGAAGGGTATGCCCAGACGTGGGTCCCGTGCTCACTACGCCACTGGAGTCAAGCTATCCTGGCTGATGAAGGCTGATAGCCTGAAACCGGTCCTAGGATGCTTGATTCCGGTCCAGGGAAGACATGGCTTGGAAGTTCGGTCTGGACTGTTCCCATGAGGCACAGGGTCAAGACTGATTTGCATATGGCCATGTCTGAACTGGGGTGGCGTGGTGAAGCAAAATAACGATGGATTAAACCCAGATCTGTGACTGGGGGTGAATGCTAGTAAATGTGCAGCATTCCGTCCATCATCTTGTGTGTTTTGCATCTCAATGATGAGTGCCAGATGAGTCATTTACAATTTTCAGAGAGTGGAGGTTGATTGAAGAGATTTGCGGGACTCTGCATATGAGCACCTAGGGTTCTGAAGAAATGGACTGAGCTTGAGCTGTTGCATACTTCCAAGTGTGATAGTGGCTATTTCCTTCAGCGATGGTAATCAGTGTCTACTGTTGTGGAGTCTGGAGATGACTGTGTGTGTGCTAGGAAACTAATGGATTTCCCTGACAAATTTAAATCATGGCATCGACATGCAAACCCCCTTTCTTCCAGTGCAGCAAGGTTGATTGCTGTGTAGAGCTGTGTGTCAAACATGCCCCCTAGGGAACAATATTGCACAAATTGCATGCAGGACAGTACTGCAAGGCACATTGATGTGTAGTGATGTGCGAAAGGTAGAGGGCAGGATTGTGAGAGTGATAATAAGGTATGACATATCTTGGTTAGTGATGGGGTGCAAACTGATGGCTATAGCAAATGCAGGCATCCTTGCGGCACAGTGCAATAATTTCAGCACTGGTGTTAGGAAGCAAATGTTTCATCATTATAGGCAGAAAGCAGAAATGCACTATAAAATGTAAAATGTGTCCCATTCCTGCGCTCACTTTTTCAGGAAGGGCAAGTAAGCAAGCTGCCTAGCTGTTTTGCGCTGTATGTAATGACACAAATAGGCCCCCTTGTTAATATTGAGGTTGTGTGAACATTGTACAGGTATAGTCATGTGAAAAGCAACAATAGTGTAGCATGGCCTTATTTACTTGTAGAAACATATGTTCCATATATCCCTGTATAATTGAAAGTGTTTTAAAAAACTGTCTGAATGTTACAATAATCATTTATGTCAATTTCAATCATAGCCTTTTCGCAACAGATTTCTATTTCTTTCCAGAGGGACCAACAACACGTTCTGTAGATGAGCCTGTCCAGATGCCCAACTTGTTGGTGATACCATTCTGCCCCCATAGATGAAAACACCTTTCAACAACTCCTGAACTCTTTTGAAACTTTTACCCTGGTCTTGGCACAGGAAGACAGCGTTGCAGGGGCTCCAGATGAACCGACATGGACTAGACATGACCCATCTAGGTGTTCAATCACAGATGAGGACCCCCAAGTTGTCTTTTAACAGCAAGTCCAGCAGCGAATGGCTGATGATGGCCGTTCTGGGATTGAATCACAGTGGGCACACTTGAGGAAGTCTATAGGTGTCTCTGCTCCAATAAGGGTTTGACAAAGGCGATCATATACACCTACTCCTGTCTCCATGAGATTGATGAATCCCAAGCTGACATTGCTGGTCCCATGATGTAAAGTGAACATAAATAGACTTCTACATCTGACACCAGTGAAGTTGTCAGGCAGCTGGGAGCCATATCAATAAAAATTAATCAATCAGGGTCCTTATAGAGAGCGGCTAATCACCCATTAGGGTCTCAAGGTGCAGGGGGGTTCTGCAATTCCATTGAAGAGCCAGGTCTTGAGGTCCATCCTGAATTGAGGCAGTGAAGATAATTGCCTGAGATGTAAAGGTAGCGAGTTCCAGGTCTTTGCAGCGAGGTAGGAGAAGGATCTTCCTTTGACCGAGGTCTTGCAGATCCGTGGGATAGTGGCCAGGGCCAGTGGGGCAGAGCAGAGATGTCTGGTGGGTATGTAGCAGAGGCGGTGGTTGAAGTATGCAGGTCTGGTGTTGTGGAGGGCTTTGTAGCCATGTGTGAGGAGCTTGAAGGTGATTCTTTTGTTGATCTGGAGCCAGTGAAAGTTTCTCAGGTGACCAGATATGTGGCTGCGGTGGGGGATGTTCAGGATAAGTCTGGTGGAGGTGTTCTGGATGCTCTGCAATTTCTTTTGGCGTTTTTGGGTGGTGACTGTATAGAGTGCATTGCCGTAGTCGAGCTGGCTGCTGACAAGCACCTGGGTGACTGTTCTCCTGGACTTAGTGGGGATCCACTTGAAAATCTTACGAAGTAAGCGGAGCATGTGGAAGCAGGAGGATGAGACGGTGTTGATTTGGTGGTTCATTGAGGGCAAGGAGTCGAGGATGAGGCTGAGGTTGCATGCGTGGTTGGTAGGTGTGGGGGAGTTCCGAGCACTGTGGGACACCAGGAGTCATCCCAGTTGGAGGGAGTGGTGCCCAGGATGAGGACTTTAATTTTGTTAGAGTTGAGTTTGAGGCAGCTGTCCTTCATCTGGGCGGCGACTGCCTTCATCCCATTGTGAAAGTTGTTCTTAGCAGCTGTAGGTTCGTCGGTAAGGGAAAGAATCAGCTGGGTGTCGTCGTCATAGGAGACGATGTTGAGTCTGTGGTTTTGAACGATGGCTGCAAGTGGGGCCTTGTAGATGTTGAAGAGGGTGAGGCTCAGAGAGGAGCTCTGAGAAACTTTGCAGTTGATCTCTATAGGTTCTGAGGGGAACGATGGAAGCTTCACTCTCTGATTTCTGCTGGTGAGGAAGGAAAGTATACACTCTAAGACTTTGCGTGGATGACAATGTCATGGAGACTTATTCAGAGGGTGTGGTGGGAGACAGTGTCGAAGGCAGCAGAGAGGTTTAGGAGTATGCTCTGGGCCGGGGTGACCGGCCCAGAGTATGCTCTGGGCCGGTCACCCCCACGCACCGCGCACACTCCTCGTGAGTGAGCCCAGGCTGCCCCCCGTTCCCGCCAAGTGCCGCCGCTGCCCGCAGCTGTGACCCTGGTCCACCGCTGTTACTGCTCTTGCCCCGCCTGCGCTGCGTTTGTATTTTCGATTCCGATTGTATTTCCCCTGTGTTATTGCTCCTTGTTAATTTCTGTTTCTCTCCCTGTGCCCCGAGTTGTTTTATTTTGTGATTGTTTTCCTCTCGTCGCACCCAGCCCCTGCCGCGCTTCCCGCCACCTCCCCGCCGCTGCCCCCTGCGGCCCCGCCCCCTTCCCTCTGCAGCCCTTCCCATTCGCCGCCCTGCTCCCGCCTCACAGCTGCTCCTCCCTCGCTCCGCCCCCCCCACTCTCCACATATGGCAGAGTGGCAAACGCGCAGCGTTGACGCGCAGCGGGCGCGCCGATTGTGCGCCGAAGGCGCGCCAAAGGTAAGCCCGTCTGCGCCCGTCCGCGCCCAGACCACGCCCAGCGCCAGAACCCCTGGCCCCCGTAGACACCAGCCCTCCCGCCGGACGTACGACGCCACCGAACTCAACGCACTCAACGCCGAGCGGATCCCGGGATGCTACCGAGCCACCCCGAGACGCACACACGGACCCTTCAGCTGCCACTCCTGCAAGTTCACCTGCATCCGGACCTGCACTGCACCCACACCCACCAGGCCGAGCACCAGCAGCAACCACCTGAAGTGCATCCTACTCAACACCCGCTCCGTCCACAAACACGCCGTTGAGCTCTGGAACCTGCTCGATACAACATCACCAGACGTCGCCTTCCTCACGGAAACTTGGATGAACGCCTCCTCAGCGCCAGACATCGCCATCGCCATCCCGGACGGATACAAGATCACCCGGAGGGACCGCGGCAACCAGACCGGAGGAGGCATCGCCATCATCCACAGGAACACCATCCGCATCACAACCAACACCGACGACACCCACACAACCGCCGAACACCAGCACTTCCAGATACACACCAACCCCACGACCACCCTCAGAGGCACCCTCATCTACAGACCCCTGGGCCCACGCACACAATTCAGCGAAGACATCGCCGACTTCATCAGCCCGCTCGCCCTCCCCTCCGCTGACTACATCCTCCTCGGGGACTTCAACTTCCACCTGGAGAACAACAACGACCGCAACACCACCACCCTGCTGGACAACCTCGCCAACCTCGGTCTCAAGCAGCTGGTGACCACCCCCACCCACTACGCCGGACACACGCTCGACCCCGTCTTCTCATCCAGCAAGGACATCGCCTTTAGCCACGCCACCGGACTCCACTGGACGGACCACAGCTGCATCCACTTCAGCTTCAGAAAGAACACGACCCACCACCACCAGCAACAGGTTGCACGCAGAAGCTGGAACAAGATCACAGCCGACCAGCTCGCCGCATCCCTGAGCCAGGACCCCCCGCCAGCTCAGCGAACCCCAGCCAGGCCGCAAACAACCTCACGAAGTGGATCAGCAACTGCGCAGACAACCTCGCCCCTCTGAGGACCCCGCCCAGCAGACCCGGCAGCAAGAAAGCCCCATGGTTCACCGACGAACTCAAGACCTCCAAGAAAAACTGCCGAACCCTCGAGAAAGCCTGGCGCAGAAACCCAACACCAGACAACATGACCACCCTCAAGCTCGCCACCCGAAAACACCACCAACTGATCCACACCACCAAGAAAACAGCATTCAAGGAACGACTGGACAACAACGCACACAACAACAAGGAACTCTTCAACATCGTCAAAGAGCTCTCCAACCCCAACGCCGGAATCAACGACATCACCCCATCACAAGACCTCTGCAACTCCCTCGCCGCCTACTTCCACAACAAGATTGCAGACATACACAACAGCCTCAAGACACAACCGACGCACCCCACGGACGCACCAACGCCCCCACCACCACCCTCCGCGCCTGGACCCCGATCAACACCGAGGAGACCATACGCACGATGAACTCCATCCACTCCGGATCTCCAACCGACCCCTGCCCCCACCACGTCTTCAACAAGGCCGACGCTGTCATCGCACCCCATCTACGAGACATCATCAACACCTCCTTCGACACCGCTACCTTCCCGGAGAGCTGGAAGCACGCCGAACTCAGCGCTCTGCTGAAGAAACCATCAGCGGACCCCACCGAACTCAAAAACTACCGCCCCATCTCGCTCCTCCCGTTTCCGGCCAAAGTCATCGAAAAGACCGTCAACAAGCAGCTGGCCGCCTTCCTCGAGACGAACGGATCCCTCGACCTCTCGCAGTCTGGCTTCCGGGCCAACCACAGCACAGAGACCGCCCTCATCGCAGCCACAGATGACATCCGAGCCCTGCTCGACAACGGAGAAACAGCGGCCCTCATCCTCCTGGACCTCTCCGCAGCATTCGACACTGTCTGCCACCGCACCCTAGTGCAGCGCCTCAGCAACGTCGGAATCCAGGAGAAGGCACTAGAATGGATCGTCTCCTTCCTCGCCGGAAGGACACAGAGATTCCGCCTCCCCCCGTTCAGATCAGAAGCCACCGAAGTCATCTGCGGTGTCCCTCAAGGCTCCTCGCTCAGCCCCACCCTCTTCAATGTCTACATGAGCCCCCTGGTGGCCATCGTACGCCAACACAACCTCAACATCATCTCCTACGCCGACGACACCCAGCTGATCCTCTCCCTCACCAACGACCCCGCCACCGCCAGAACCAACCTACACGAAGGGATGAAAGATGTAGCCGAGTGGATGATGACCAGCCGCCTGAAACTGAACTCAGATAAGACGGAAGTCCTCATCCTGGGATCATCACCCTCCGCCTGGGACGACTCCTGGTGGCCCCCCGCCCTAGGCAGCGCACCCAAACCAACAGACCACGCACGCAACCTGGGCTTCATCCTGGACTCCTCCCTCTCCATGACCAGACAAGTCAACGCCGTCTCCTCGTCGTGCTTCAACATCCTACGCATGCTACGTAAGATCTTCCGGTGGATCCCCACCGAGACCAGGAAGACGGTCACCCAGGCCCTCGTCACCAGCCGACTGGACTACGGCAACGCCCTCTACGCCGGAACCACCGCCAAGCTCCAGAAGAGACTCCAGCGGATCCAGAACGCCTCAGCAAGACTCATCCTCGACATCCCCCGACACAGCCACATCTCCGGACATCTGAGAGACCTGCACTGGCTCCCGGTCAACAAAAGAATCACCTTCCGCCTCCTCACCCACGCACACAAAGCCTTACACAACCAAGGCCCAAGATACCTCAACAGCCGCCTCAACTTCTACACTCCCACACGCCAGCTTCGATCGACCAGCCACGCCCTCGCCGCCGTCCCCCGCATCCGAAGAGCCACCACAGGAGGAAGGTCCTTCTCCTACCTGGCCGCCAAGACTTGGAACTCCCTCCCGACCCACCTCCGCCTGACCCTAGACCACCTCGCCTTCAGGAAGCAGCTCAAGACCTGGCTATTCGAGCAGTAGCGGACCCCCCCCCAAGCGCCTTGAGACCCTCCGGGTGAGTAGTGCACTATATAAATGCAGTGATTGATTGATTGATTGATATGCAGGCTGCGGTTTCGCCTCGGTTAGGGAGATTGTCGATGCATCTGTTGCGGTGAGGAGTACAGTCTCTGTGCTGTGATTACTTCAGAAGCCTGATTGGGAGGGGTCCATGGTGTGGTTTGTTTTGATGAATTCAGTGATTTTGGTGTTGATGGCCTTCTTGGTTACTTTTGCTGGGAAGGGGAGCAGAGAGATGGTTTTGTAATTCTTGAGGTCCGTCAGGTTCGCAGAGGGTTTTTTCAGCAGGGAGTTGAGCTCTGCATGTTTCCAGTCTTCAGTGAAGGTGGCGGACTCAATGGAGCAGTTAATAGTGTGGCAGAGTTCAGGGTCGATGGTGGTGCCGGCTCGGTTGAAAATGTGGTGGTGGCAGGGGTCTGAGGGGGCTCCAGAGTAGATGGTTTTCATGATCCTTATGGTGTCATCAGTGGTGATGGTGGTCCAGTTAAGGGGGTCAGCTGGGGTTTGGTGCATTTGGTGTGGTGTTTGCGGGTGATGTGGGTGGGTCCTGGGTTGCAAAGTTGTCGTAGATATCTAGGATCTTGTGGTGGAAAAAGGTGGCAAGGTTGGCTCAGAGGTCTTGTGAAAGGGGGATGTCTGTGGCATCCGTGCTGGGTTTGGCGACTTCTTTGATCATGGTAAACGGTTCTTTGCTGTTGTATGCATTGGCATTGATACGTTCCTGTATGGCAGTTTTCTTTGTGTTTCTGATGGGGTGGTGATGTGTGGTGACAGTGGTTTTGAAGACTGCGTGGTTTTCCGAGGTCTTGTTGCTCCTCCATCTTCTCTTGAGCCGTGTGCAGGTGCACCTAGACTCTTGGAGGGTGGGGGAGAACCAGCTGGCTTTCTCAGAGGGCTGCTTGCTGGAGGGTTTCCTGAGGGGAGCCAGTGTGTTGGCACAGTCAGAGATCCATAGGTGGAGGTTGCATGCTAAGTCATTGGGGTTTTGCAGAGGGAGGTGGCAAGTTGGTCTTCAGAGACCTTGTTACAGCATCTACGCAGGTAGCGGTGGGCACGGTGGTGTTTGCTGGCTTTGGTGAAGGAGAAGCAGACGTAGTGGTGGTCAGTCCAATGCTGTTTGGAGCTGTGGCTGACAGAGATGTTGTTTCTTCGAAGAAGATTTGGTCAAGCGTGTGTCCTGCTGAGTGGGTTGTGGAGGTGACCAGTTGTTTGAGTTCAATGGTGGCGAGGTTATCCAGGAGGAATTTGAGGTTGCAGAAGAGGATGTGTCCGTTGAGGCGAGAGTGTGGTGTGCAGTAACATTATGGTGTCCCAAGAGTGCAAGATTGACTCCTTCATGACATCAATGGGTGCCCTTAATTGCAACATTGTTGCTTTGTTGGCAAACCAGCAGACCCTTGCCGGGGATTATCATGCTGCCCTACTGACACTCACAAAGATGTTGGCAACCGGGGAGTCACATCTTCTGCCTCTGATGTGTGTGTGACTCAGCTGCCTCCCATTCAAACACCACCAATTGCAGGGGAGGCAGAACATGTATCAGAGGAAGAAGATGTGGCGTTTCCATTGAAGAACTGCCAGATGAACATTTGTGAGTGCCCCAGGCCAGGTTTCTAATTGTGCTGTGCAGAAAATCTTACCATCTTCTTTGTCACCCAGTATAGTACTTTTTGTTTTTGCAGTTGTCAATCTTTTCCACTTGTATTCTTTGAAAGAAGCCCTTTCCCTGTCACGTATGGCAGCGCAGCAAGGTGACTTGCTGGGCTGCACTGCATGACTTGGCAATAAATATGACCCTACTATTATAAAAATACACTCAAAAACTACTACATACAAAATAATAATTATCTAAAACTTATTTACACTAAACCTACACCTATACTAAACCCTATCTAACACTATGCCAACAAACTATAACAAATAATCCAGAAAAAGAACTGGGAAGAAAATGTTCACAGAGTGAGAGAGTCATATTTTGGTGGCTGTATGCTCAAGTGCCTCCTGTTAGGTCAACAATATTTCCCTAATGCTTGACTGCTCATATTCTATCTGAGGCATCCTCCCGTTCAGTCTCTGCATATGTTGGACCATGTTCAAATTAATTGTGGATGGTACTGCATGTCTGGGACTCCTTTTCTGTGTGGCTGTCAGGTGCGATCCACTTTAGGGCCCGCTGTGGCCTATGTGCTGACATGCTGCTGCTGTCTGCCACCCTCAAATTATGTTGGTGCTTGTGTTTTCTGTGGGTCAGATCTGCTTCTTGTGTTGCAAATTTCACATGCCTCTGCACCTTTCATAAATGAGGCCGTTCTTCCTTTAGGCCTTCGCAATGTGACGGATGCTTCTAAACAGTCCTGTCAGTTCTCAAAGGTCCTTGCCATGTCTGCTGTCATGTTATCTAGGGAGTCAAAGTAAACACATATTACCTCAAGTTGCAAATGTACATGATATTTTTCTTAATTTGGCTGATATTGTCATGCAATCATAAGTGCCAGTCCAGACCTACGCCAAATCTTGAGATATGTACAATATACCCTCAGTACAAAGGCATCTCCTAATACAACATGTCAAACCCAAGTGAAGTCAGTGTAGGTGTACAATTTATAAATGTAGTCAATCAATCAATCAATCAAAATATCTCTATTCGGTTTCATGTTATAAAACCATAAAAGCACACATTAGATATAATAAAACATTCCTCACAATAACATACCAAGGAGCATATCAGCAACAAATTGCGATAATGATCGCAAAGCGCGCGTATCGCTGTTTTCCTATCGCCGGCTATCGCTGCATTTCTTCGCCGAGTTAGCGCGGTATTACCAACGTGTTTCCCTAAGGCGATAAGAAATCCAGCAATAGCTGCAAAAAGCGCCAATATCGCGTGAAAAACAGCGATAACGTGTGAGCACTAATGATAAGCTTGTAAATATGGGAGTGTGGATTTAACCTGCCAATCCACCTCCCATACACTACATGGTTAAGTCAGGTTTTGAGGAGACGTAAGGATCCGGCGATACCCGCGGTTAGCGGGAGTTTCAATATCGTCTCACAAATCTTGTTAATACAGCGCTGTTGTGTTAGCGCTCTCTTACATGTTGTAACTTTGACGGCACGCCTACTTTGCATCTCATTAGCGATGTTCATCGCTGAATGAGATGCGGTACAAAAACGGCTGCTAACATGCGTTAATGCATGTTAGCGCCGCATTGAAAATAGGGAGATGAAATTATGCCGCTTTTTTGGCTTTTAAAGCCAAAAAAGCCGCAAATTGACCCTTGATAATATGCCCCCAAGTGAGATAATGACCTACGCTAGATGTAAAAGAAAAGGTACAAATTACGCCAAAAGCACACAGACAATACCAAGTAAAAAGGATCGCTCTGATTGGCCTGATAAAAACAATTGATTGACAGAAGGGTGAGAGAGACATTCAAAGTGCAAAGTGCCATAAAAGATATGTAAATGTAGTCCATATGATAACTAGCATATCACTCATAACAGTGATTCTCACTCATGACGATGTGTCAATACGAAATTGTAGACACAGTCCAGATATGCTCAATTTTGATATTGGTCTTGCATCATGTAAGTGGGGGGCAATGTTGATCCAAAACATACGTGAGAGGTGATAAGGTAAGCTAGTCCAGCTTGTGTGAGTCAGCATTTCATAACTCTTCGGGAGTTGCACAAGGAAGCACACTTTTCTGACTTGACTTACTCTGCATCAGGTAGCTACTCCATAGATGGCGGGTGGGCGTATCAATCCTGCACGACTTTAATTTTAAACACGTCACCAATTTTGCATCTGTCAAAAACATTGAAATCTTGCATTCAGCATCTGGCATACCTGTGTACCAAAACTATGAGAACCTTTATTTTTTAACTATTCTGTACACTCATTCTCCCTTGGCTGCATACATCAGCGGACAAATAAAGTGGTGGATGCATCTCAGGAGTGTGTGTGTTCATGCAGGAGTACTCACCTGGACAAGAACTATGTTGAGTATAATGCAGGGCCCCTTGCACCATGATTCAAGGGTGCCTGCATTGGTGCTAGCCAGGAAAAATTACCCTATCTATAGGTAAGTACTGTAATGTGCTGTACCCTGCCTAAGACTATGTATTCCTGCATTTTAACTTTTATACAGTGTCACATAGGGGCTATACAGGACATGAGGCTGGAATTTCTATGCCAATCCATGTGAATCCTACTGCCATTCATGCCAATGACACTGTATCCATGCATTGAGGCCTACTGAAACAGCATATGTTTAACAACCATGACATTTGCACACTGTGCTAAAAAATACACATTCACTGAGATATGCAGCTGACCTCCAGTTTACAGTTGCCAAGCCATAGGACCAGAACCCTGCCATGTGGACATCTACATTCACAATGTGCAACAGTCAGACAGCAAGGTAATGATGTGTACAACACAATGGTTTAATAGAGCAGCAGCCCTACATTCCTGCAGCCTCCAGGGCATCAATGTAATTGTTCCTCTGCAATTCCATTTTACATAGGTACCACATGGACTTCTCTGAGGGAGGCTCAGTCACCCCTGAGGCAGGATTACAACAGCCAAACCTCAGGTAACTTTTAAAACTGATGAATTACCCATACTTCATAAAATGTACTCACAACCTCACAGAAACACACATTGAGATGTTATTTGTACTCTTTCATGGGTCTAATTCATGATCTGGAAAAAGTTTGGGATGTGACTACTACATTTCCAGCATCTATCAGTAGTACACTGTTTGGAATGTGATTGCTACCCTGCTGACACTGTCCTCCACTTTTAAAGTAATTGCCTTTACTTTTGGCACACAGGTACAGGAACAGGTATGAGTCCCCCATAATTCAAGTGACGATCAGGAGGATTATTTACCCACATCTATATTCAGTATTCAGTCCCACTAGAACTATGTTGCAGGAGAGGTCAATGTTATGATGCAGGTTTGAGTATAGTGTGCTGCAAGATATAGCAAAATATGCGGCATGATGACGCCCATTTTCTAATAGTTTTCTTTCATTAAGTCTTCACTTTTACACTGGATAACACTGTCGGGTATTGCTTGCACTTCATTAGTACCAGTTTCATACTCAAATATTGCAATGGCCAACAGAAACGTGACTAGATCGGATTACTAAACTCATTCCACTTTGCAGCAACACATGTTGATACATTTTGAATTACTTTTGTATCGTTTGAGGTAGGACACAATTTATTTGTGGTTAACATCTGCAGATTAAGCAGCAGATGTATTATGTGCCAAAAGCTTCAAAACTATAAATCTGCAAACATCACCACAGGTGCTCAAATGCATAAATCCAGAAGCCCTGCTTATATTGTCACTACATTCATAATAAAATCCCTCCTCGTCAATTCTAAATGATTCTGTGGACACATTCTGTTGTGCAGGCAAACTGACTCTCATTTATTTGCAGGTGATGAATACCTCTGCATACACGTCACACTGTTACAACTATCATGGATCACACACAGACATCAAAGAGCTACAACCATGCACTCATAAAATGTACTTGTCACATTAAGACCCCGGAAGCTGTCCGCTTCTCCCCAGGTGAAAGGCCTGTGTCCACCTACAAGACAATGATTTAGACAATGCATTGTAAATAGTGCAATGACACAAAGTTCAGATTCTAAAATAATCACTATGACATCCCAGTGTATTTCGACATTTTAACACCCTAAACACACATATGCATACATTGTATGAACATGGAATGCAGCTAGTCACCTTGCAGGGCTGACCTGGCTGGAAGTAAAAAGTCAAAGATGTCTAACATCACATGCCTGAAGCATGCTTCAGACATGATATTTTAAGTACTGCTGGCCAGCATCACCTCAGACCCCCTTGCACCATGACACAAAGATGAAACCATTGGCACTAGGCAGACACCATTTTCTTGCAATGGGAAAGAACAGGAATGCACCGTAAAATTTAAAGACAATGCATTCATGTTCTTTCATTTTGGATCAACACAGCAAGATAACTTGCTGTGCTGTGCTGTGCACACTGATAATAAATATATCACTTGGTACATACATGTTAACCTTGCCACACAGATACACCTTATAACGTCTGCAGTATGGATGGTGGTATATGAGGTGATTGTAGCCATAGGGGCAGTTTATCTGACATAGTGTGCAGTGTCAACTGACTGAGACAAAACAGCAATGCATTGTGTATCCCATTACATTGACATGCCAAAACCTTCATCAGGGCAGGTTATTGGTCAGTAGGAACCCTCAATTTGGGAAAGGGATGCTTGCCATTACTTTGCCCCATGAGTGCTTCCTCCATATAATGCAAGAGAGATTGTATGGCAGGTGTGCTGCTTAGTGTGACCCTTTCATACTTCTGTCACTTGGTGTCACTCTCTCTTGCCTTGTGTTTCTCAAGGCATACACACATAGCAGCACATTTTGTGCTAAAGTTTAGCATGACAAATGTAGCAACATTACAACATCCAGATGATACATAAATACATACCTGTGGTGTTAGAAATGGGGGGCTCTGGTTAGCAGAGGTAGGTACGTTTGTCCAAATAGGGACCCTTGTTTCTAGTCAGGGTAAGGGGGATACACACTATAGATAACCCCTGCTCACCCTCTGGGTAGCTTGGCACGACAGACAGGCTTATCCCAAAGGCAATGTGTAAAGTATTTGTACTCAAAACACACAGTAATATAGTGATAACACCACAAATGGACACCACACCAGTTTAGAAAAATAAAGTATCTTTATTTAAACTCAACAAGACCAAAACGACAAAAATCCAACATACATGTAATAAGAATATGACTTTAAAAAGGCTTCAAACAACTTGGCCCATAGAAAACTATGGATGCCTGATTTCTCTCAAAGTACCTGTAGTTGCGACAAAATTCACAAGGCCAAACAGCCGCAGAGAAAGAAGCATCAAAAAACAAAGAGATGCGTCAGTTCCTGAGACCATGGGGAGGTGATGGAACAGTTCTGCTGCACGCAGGAGGAGTGATGCGTCGAATCCGGTCTGTAGGGGGAAGTGATGCGTCGATTCCGAGACGGTTCTGGTCTGCGGGTGATGCATGGGGAAAACTTGCTGCACAGGTATGTTGTGTGAAAATCCGGGATGCGTCGGCGATCGATGCAGCGGCATCGAGCGGCGCTGCATCGGTTTCTTCAGCTGCGATCCCTCGATGCATCGGTTCTTGCAACGGCAACAGGCGCAGCTTCGGTTTCATCAGCGGCACGGCGATGCATGAAGATTCTTCTCCCACAGGGGTGCTGCATCGGAGAAACAGCTGCAAGAAGAGCGATGCGTCGATTTTCTTGTAGCTGTGTTGCTTTTCCAGCTCCCAATAGCTGGAACAACTTCCAGAGGCCCAACACAGTCACAGGCACCTCTTGGCAGGTCAGAACTCCCAACAAGGATGTTCAGGGGAGCTGGGGGTGAAGACTTTGTGTCCCTGAGACTTCAGAATAGGAGGCCAGCACACACAGGCACTTGGAGGTCTTCCTCAAGCAGGGGACACAGCACACAGCAAAGTCCTTATCCTTTCCTTGGCAGAATCAGTTACTGCAGGCTAACCCCAGACGGAACACAGCAAAGGGGCAGTACTTCTTCTTCAGTTTCTCCAACTCTTCTCCTTGGCAAAGGTTCCTCTTGAATTCCAGAAATGATATACAGTTCTGGGGTTTTAGTTCTAATACTTATACCCCAAAATGTCTTTGTTCTCTTTGTGCAAGGGGTTCTGAGCCCAGTCCAAACCAGGTCTGTCCTCACTGGTGTAGTATGACCACAGGGGGTGGAGACAGCATTGTGCAAGGGGAGCCAGGCCCTATTCAGGTGCAAGGAAATGTCCTCCCACTACTCTAAATTCAGCCAAGGTCTATTCAGCTCAGCTCTGAGTCATCCAGAAAGGGCCAGGCACACCTAAACCCCCCCAGTGGCTGTCTACAGTGAATGCACATCCCCAGCCCCTGTCACTCCAAAACCAGACCGTCAATACACAAACAGGGAGAGGCACACAGAATGGTTAAACAAGAAAATACCTACTTTATAAAAGGGGCATTTTCAAACAAACAATTTAAAAACCATCTTTACCAAAAGATGTGTTATTAAATTCTGAGTTCCGAGAGCCTAAACTTTATTTCTTTATCTTGTCCCAATGGGAATTTATACCTGTAAGATGTTACAAAGCATTTCCCATTCTATCCTATGGGGCAAGATAGCCTTTCAAAATAGTGAAAAACGAAATTGGCAGTATTTCACTATCAATACATGCCACACACACCAGTGCATGTCCTACATTTAACATACACTGCACCCTGCCCTGCCCAGGGGGGTTCCTTGGGCCTACCATACGGGTGACTTACATGTACAAAAAGGGAAGGTTAGGGCCTGGTAAGTGGGTGCACTTGCCAAGTTGACATGGCAGTTTAACAACTGCACACAGACGCTGCAGTGGCAGGTCTGAGATACCTTTTCAGAGCTACGCATGTGGGTGGCACAATCAGTGCTGCTGGCCCACTAGTAGTATTTGATTTACAGGCCCTGGCACACTTCAGTGCACTTTACTAGGGACTTACCAGTAAAATAAAATATATCAATTAGGGAGAACCAATTGTAACAACAATTTACACAGGGAGCAATTGCACTTTGATACTGATCAGCAGTGGCAAAGTGCCCAAAGCCAGCAAAAATGAAATCCAGCACAGCATCAAGAATACAGGAGATAGAGGCAAAAATTCAGGGGAAACCACGCCAAAGATGCCAAGTCAGCATACGGGGCCTCCAAACTCCAAACCCAGCATGCCCCCCAGATTGCCCTCACAGGCTATCATATCAGCCCAAAGGTGCTTGAGCTGCAACACTGTGCAGTTATCTCCAAACACCTGGAACATGTGCCATCTCACCCTCTCCTATTTGTCTCTTCCATACTTTGGGGGGGTATCCTTGGCTCACCGTACCCCAGAAGCCACAATCTGTGGCAGGTAGTGCCAGTAGCAGCTGATGTGCGGGCAGTGTGGTGGGGCGGGCAGTGGGGGCATGATGGACAATAAAGAAAACACGAAAAAAAGGGAAAAAACCTTATTTGCCGCCTGCCACTCTTCTGCTTTGAGTCCTCACTGCAGCACAGGCTCCCACACTCACCTGCAGCCAATGCTGAGGCTACTCATGCAGCTTGCAGCATGAAAGCATCATCAGGATTGGCCTTATTGCCCTGAATTTGCGATCTCAGAGAGACTGGCACCCTTTTCTTGCTAGATCCAACCCGCCTAACACAGCTCAGGTTGGAGACAGCTAAGTATGCATGTCGGTTTGGCCGTCCTGAGACGGCTGGCCAAACCGACATGAACACCAATACCAGTGCCCACCCCTACCGCTCGTGACTGCCCCCGCGATGGCTCTGCCCCCAAGACTCGGGCCAGCCCTTAGAACTTGCAATTTTTTTTAATAATAAATCTGCTTTATTATCATTGTATTATTCAAGTTTTGAGGCTGGCTGGGGGTGACGTACCTCCGCCATAGCGGAGGAGCTGCCCCTGGGTACTGCACTATCAGCCACACCAAGCCACCAACCTCTCCCTCTGAATAATTCCTCCCTCTACCCTTCCCAGGCGTGGCCCTAACCCTCCTTAACACCCTAAAACAAAACAAAAACCCCTTAAATAATAAACAATCCCTAAATTGCTAAAACCCAAAAAAGTGGCAAACACTCAACAATACAAAGACAAATACAATCACAAATTACAGTGCCAAAAATAAAAAAAGTACACAATACAGAGAAAACAGGGACAGACCAGACACCAACTACACTAAAACAACAACATTATCCACAAAACACTCTGTCAACACCACCAGCAACCAGCTCCAACCAACAGACAGTCAGAAAAAGTGAAAGAAATGTTCACACTTCCTAGTATGCAACCTGCCACACATTGCATCATTTCCTGTGTGTTAGCAGCACGTTTTTGACATTTGTGTTAATTTGTTTAACGCATTTCTGCACAAATGTACATTGCATGATGCAGTGCACAGTTGCACCTTTGCAGATACCCTAAGAAGCACACAATGGGGGTGATGTGCTGTTTTTGACCAGCGCAACAGGGAGATGCGCAGGTTCCAACCCATGTAACAGGGGTGATGAGTGGGTTCCGGCCGGTCCAACAAATGCAATGTGCAGGATATACAGAAGAATCAAGGCTGGAGAAAACATCTTAGGCCCACTTCCACTGGCCCAGGACTGAGGTGGGGTCACTTGGCAAGGCAGACTGACAGATGGCAGAGTCCAGATGCTGAAGCAGGGTGGTTGGAAGTCCTTAATGTCCCTGAGACTTTATGACAGGAGGCCAGGCAGATTTCCCTTGGAGTTACTCTGGGTTAAAGGGATGCATGTGCAGACCTTATCACCCAGCCAGGGGAACAGCAGGCAGCAGGGAAGCACAACAAGCCAGAACTCCATAGCTAATTGATCCCACATCACTTTTCATATGGGTTACGAGGGTATACACCTGAATGCCAGCCACAGTCATATGCTCATTGAAAGGTTGATCCTGGGCCCTCTGCTCCACTCTTGTAGGTTCCCTATTCAGCCCAATCTTTAACTTCCTGAGATGTGTGCGGTCCTCCTTGTGATGGGTCACAGATTCAACACACACTTAGGCAAGCACTTCAACAGGCTGGCTCGCCCATACTCCAGTGTATGTCCCACTCAGCTTGCAGCTTTTCTGGACTATCAAACTCCAACTGGTGGAATCCCACTGTTGCTCATGTTTTCCCCAGGTAGTCATGTCTTACCCACAAAGAAACACCAGGTCCTCTATATTTGTAGTGGGTCAGGTACGTCTACACTCAGTGTATAGTCACAGCACATTTAGTGACCAATACTGTAATACACATGTATGATTCTACCACCAGCAGACTGACATGCAGCACACACACTCAGTCCGTGCACATTGTTCAGTACTACAGTCCCTTTGTACTGTACTAGAGTTGAACACACATTACCACACATATTAACCATGTGCTCACTGTTCCACATTTCAAACTAAGGGGCATATGTACAAGCCCCTATCGCCATCACGTCACTTTCAGTGACATTGTGTTGGCGATAGGGGCCTCACCTTATTTACAAGGCAGCGTTAAGCCACTTAACGTGGCTTAACGCTGCCTTGTAAATAAGGCCCCCCTTCACGCTATGCTTAGCGTGAAAGCAGTGGGCAGTGGGTGCTGTGGTGGACGTTCCACTGCAAAACCCATTGTTTGTGACGCTGCCCCCTATTTACAAGGGCAGCATTAATATTATAGGAGGCAGCACCAAAATTAAGACCAGGAAAAACCTGGTCTTAAGTTGGCGAAACGAGGAGAAATGGTTTCTTTCTCCTCGTTTTTGCTATTTCCATGTGTGCTGCCTTGTGCAGCACACATGGAACAAGCAAAATGCCTTGGATTGTTAATGTGTATGAAGGTGACCCTTGCTGCACATAAACAATCCTTATAAAAAATGACATTTTGTAACTTCCATGTGTGCTGCATTAAGCAGCACACATAGAAGTGAGAAACTGCCATTTCAGGATTGTTTATGTGCAGGAAGGGACACCTTCCTACACATAAACAATTCTTCCCTTCACGCAGACACCCTTGCACTATGGTGCAAGCCCCCACAAGGGATTCTGACCTCAAACTCTGTGAGAGGGCAGCTCGGGACTCGGGAGATGTAGCTAGCCACTACCTGTGTTGTTGAACCCTTCGGAGTCCGCAGGAGCTCGGGATCAGCAAACCAGCCAGCAGTGTTGCAGTGCCTGTGAATGCAGGGAAATGACTCCTTCACTTCAAGGGAGATTATCTTCAAGTGTCTTGGATGCTCCACAGGTCCTGCACGGATCATGTATGGTGCACAGGCACAGATGATGCAGCAGACTGAAAGGGAGATGAGGTCAGGCCCAAACAAAGTCCAGCAAAGTCTAGAGTGCCCAGACGATAGAAATGCAGTGGTTTCAGTTCTGAATCTTGTCCACGACGAATCTAGGGACCTATACCCAGGTAAGCACTTAAGTACCCTAAGGAAAGGGTTGGGAAGATTTAGGGGACCCTCCCAGGGAAGAGTCTGGACAGGGGGGAGGTTACTCTCATGTCTCAAAGCAAGCAACATGAGACTGCATCAACCAGAATGCCAGGGGCGAAGCTTGCTGGGGGGTGAAGCGGTGTGCTCCCACCCCTGTTCCTGTTTAAAGTACTCCCGTGAGTCATTGAGCTGACGAGCTCGTGGAAGAAGCACCCACGCGCCAGAGAGAGGTATTTGACCTGATGTCATGTTTGGCAGCCTACTCAGCAAACCCCAAATTTGAAGTCTGTAATCTCTACTGATGAAGGTTAAAGAACCAGAAACACGTGTCTAGAGATCAGCACTATCTGCACCAACTCTGGCGAAACACTTGGTACACTATAGCAAAGCAAGCAACATGAGACTGCATCTACCAGAATGCCAGGGGCGTACCTTGCTGGGGGGTGAAGCGGTGTGCTCCCACCCCTGTTCCTGTTTAAAGTACTCCCGTGAGTCATTGAGCTGACGAGCTCGTGGAAGAAGCACCCACGCGCCAGTGAGAGGTATTTGACCTGATGTCATGTTTGGCAGCCTACTCAGCAAACCTCAAATTTGAAGTCTGCAATCTCTACTGATGACGGTTAAAGAACCAGAAACACATGTCTAGAGATCAGCACTATCTGCGCCAACTCTGGCGAAACACTTGGAAAACTATAGCAAAGCAAGCAACATGAGACTGCATCTACCAGACTGCCAGGGGCGAACCTTGCAGGGGGGTGAAGGGCTGTGCTCCCACCCTTGTTCCTGTTTAAAGTACTCCTGTGAGTCATTGAGCTGACGAGCTCGTGGAAGAAGCACCCGCGCGCCAGTGAGAGGTATTTGACCTGATGTCATGTTTGGCAGCCTACTCAGCAAACCCCAAATTTGAAGTCTGTAATCTCTACTGATGACGGTTAAAGAACCAGAAACACGTGTTTAGAGATCAGCACTATCTGCGCCAACTCTGGCGCAACACTTGGAACACTATAGCAAAGCAAGCAACATGAGACTGCATCTACCAGAATGCCAGGGGCGTACCTTGCTGGGGGGTGAAGCGGTGTGCTCCCACCCCTGTTCCTGTTTAAAGTACTCCTGTGAGTCATTGAGCTGACGAGCTCGTGGAAGAAGCACCCGAGCGCCAGTGAGAGGTATTTGACCTGATGTCATGTTTGGCAGCCTACTCAGCAAACCCCAAATTTGAAGTCTGTAATCTCTACTGATGAAGGTTAAAGAACCAGAAACACGTGTCTAGAGATCAGCACTAGCTGAGCCAACTCTGGCGAAACACTTGGAACACTATAGCAAAGCAAGTAACATGAGACTGCATCTACCAGAATGCCAGGGGCGTACCTTGCTGGGGGGTGAAGCGCTGTGCTCCCACCCCTGTTCCAGTTTAAAGTACTCCCGTGAGTCATTGAGCTGACGAGCTCGTGGAAGAAGCACCCACGCGCCAGTGAGAGGTATTTGACCTGATGTCATGTTTGGCAGCCTACTCAGCAAACCCCAAATTTGAAGTCTGCAATCTCTACTGATGACAGTTAAAGAACCAGAAACACATGTCTGGAGATCAGCACTATGTGCGCCAACTCTGGCGAAACACTTGGAATACTATAGCAAAGCAAGCAACATGAGACTGCATCTACCAGAATGCCAGGGGCGAACCTTGCTGGGGGGTGAAGCGGTGTGCTCCCACCCCTGTTCCTGTTTAAAGTATTCCCGTGAGTCATTGAGCTGACGAGCTCGTGGAAGAAGCACCCATGCGCCAGTGAGAGGTATTTGACCTGATGTCATGTTTGGCAGCCTACTCAGCAAACCCCAAATTTGAAGTCTGTAATCTCTACTGATGACGGTTAAAGAACCAGAAACACGTGTTTAGAGATCAGCACTATCTGCGTCAACTCTGGCGAAACACTTGGAACACTATAGCAAAGCAAGCAACATGAGACTGCATCTACCAGAATGCCAGGGGCGAACGTTGCTGGGGGGTGAAGCGGTGTGCTCCCACCCCTGTTCCTGTTTAAAGTACTCCCGTGAGTCATTGAGCTGACGAGCTCGTGGAAGAAGCACCTGCGCGCCAGTGAGAGGTATTTGACCTGATGTCATGTTTGGCAGCCTACTCAGCAAACCCCAAATTTGAAGTCTGTAATCTCTACTGATGACGGTTAAAGAACCAGAAACATGTGTCTAGAGATCAGCACTATCTGCGCCAACTCTGGCGAAACACTTGGAACACTATAGCAAAGCAAGCAACATAAGACTGCATCTACCAGAATGCCAGGGGCGTACCTTGCTGGGGGGTGAAGCGGTGTGCTCCCACGCCTGTTCCTGTTTAAAGTACTCCCGTGAGTCATTGAGCTGACGAGCTCGTGGAAGAAGCACCCGCGTGCCAGTGAGAGGTATTTGACCTGATGTCATGTTTGGCAGCCTACTCAGCAAGCCCAAAATTTGAAGTCTGTAATCTCTACTGATGACGGTTAAAAAACCAGAAACACGTGTCTAGAGATCAGCACTATCTGCGCCAACTCTGGCGAAACACTTGGAACACTATAGCAAAGCAAGCAACATGAGACTGCATCTACCAGAATGCCAGGGGCGAACCTTGCTGGGGGGTGAAGAGGTGTGCTCCCACCCCTTTCCTGTTTAAAGTACTCCCATGAGTCATTGAGCTGACGAGCTTGTGGAAGAAGCACCCGCGCAACAGTGAGAGGTATTTGACCTGATGTCATGTTTGGCAACCTACTCAGCAAACCCCAAATTTGAAGTCTGTATTCTATACTGATGACGGTTAAAGAACCAGAAACTCGTGTCTAGAGATCAGCACTATCTGCGCCAACTCTGGCGAAACACTTGGAACACTATAGCAAAGCAAGCAACATG